>PVHX01014908.1:20317-48710 GCA_004024805.1 Geosciurus inauris | reverse complement strand
TGGTACTGGGGATTGAACTCAGGGGCACTCGACCACTGAGCCACATCCCCAGCCCTATTTTGTGTTTTATGTAGAGACAGGGTCTCACTGAGTTGCTTAGCACCTCGCCATTGCTGAGGCTGGCTTTGAACTCGCGATTCTCCTGTCTCAGCCTCCCTGAGTGCTGGGATTACAGGCTTGAGCCACCGCGCCCGGCTTGATTATTTTTTTATTTGGGGAATTTTTTATTTAATTTAATTTTTATTTTTTGGTGGTGCTGGGGATTGAATCCAGGGCCTCTTGCATGCTGGGCAAGCACTACCACTGAGCCATATCCCCAGCCACGCCTGTAATTCTAGTGACTCAGGAGGCTGAGACAAAAAAAATAGGGCTGGAGGTTCAAGCACCCCTGGATTCAGTCCCCAGTACCCCCCAAAACCAAACCCTTTGATTGGAAATATACTCATGACCCTGTTTTTAGGTATCATCAAAAAATGCCAAAGGTTAAGTTGAAAGAACATTCATCTTAACTGCTGAAGATCTCTGTTGCCTCTCAAGCCAGTATGCAACTGTTTACTTAAATTTGCTGCAATTTTTTCCCCTCCTCCTGGTACTAGGGATTATGTCCAGGAGTGCTTAACCACCAAGCTTCATCCTTAGCCTTTTTTATTTTTTATTTTGAGAAAGGGTCTCACTAGGTTGCTTACAGTGTCACTAAGTTGCTGAGGCTGGCTTTGAACTTGTGATCCTCCTGCCTCCCCCTCCTGAGCTACTGAGATGACAGGCGTGTGTCACCATGCCCAGCAAAATTTGCTTCTTTTTTTGGTGGGGGTGGGGGTGCTGGTTGTGGTGGTGGTGGTGTGATGGTGTGCCAGGGACTGAACTCAGGGGCACTTGACCACTGAGCCATATTCCCAGCCCTATTTTGTATTTTATTTAGAGATAGCATCTCACTGAGTTGCTTAGTGCCTCGCCGTTGCTGAGGCTGGGTTTGAACTTTTAATCCTCCTGCCTCAGCCTCCCGAGCCTCTGGGATTACAGGCGTGCACCACTACACCTGGCCAGAAGTTGCTTCTTTAAAAGTAAACAAAATTGGGCTGCAGTTGTGGCTCAGTGGTAGCGCGTTTGCCTAGCACGTGCGAGACACTGGGTTTGATCCTCAGCACCACATAAAAACAAATAAAAATAAATAGATTGTGTCCATCTACAACTACAAAAAAATAAAAATATTTAAAAAAAAAAGTAAACAAAATTGAGTGCATTGGCGCAAGCCTGTAATCCCAGTAGTTCAGGAGACTGAGGTAGAAGGATCTGGAGTCCAAAGCCAACCTCAGCAACTCAGCGAGGCCCTATCTCTAAATAATATATAAAAAAGGGCTGGGGAAGTGGCTCAGTGGTTGAGTGGCCCTGTGTTTAATCCTCAAAAAAAAAAAAAAGTAAACAAAATTTCCTATCTTAAACTGAGTTTCTTATTTTGGCTGAATTCGATACTGGAGTTAGACATGAAGAAACCCATTTGTCACAGGATAACTTTTGAAATGTTCTTCACATCAGCACCTTTTGGAGAAGGAGATAGTATTTGTTTTGCCTGATATGCATATTTACAATAGATGGTGTAGTAGGGGGAAGGAGCTCCACTGGTTTAAAAAAATCAATAAAACACACCTTTCTATTTATCCTTTATATTCAGAACAAATATTTACATTTGGCTCCTCGCTCTTGTCAAAACAGATACTTCTGTTTGTTTTTAATATCCTCCACACACGTGGATTTTTTGAAAATACCTTATCTGCTTTATAATTCAAGTTTATAACCCTATATGCCTAAATTTCCCCTTTGTGGAGACTAGTTTGCTTCACTAGCATTTGTGGTTTGGGATGCACTTTGCAGGAACACTAATCATCTGTGCTTGGTCCACTAGATCATGTGTCTGCACCACCAAACTGGGTTTGTGTAGGCTTTCCTCAAATTTCTGGCCAGTCTGCACTGAACATTGGGGCTCTATCTATCTATCTATCTATCTATCTATCTATCTATCTATCTATCTATCTGGGGGGCTGGGTACTGGAAACAACCCGGGGGAACTTTTCTTCTGAGCTACATACCGGCTTTTTTTATTTTTTAATTTTGAAATAGAATCTCGCTAAGTCGCTGAAGTTAGTCTCAAACTTTCAGTCCTCCTGCCTCAGTCTCCTGAGTTGCTTGGATTACAGACATGTACCACCATACCCCACTTGAACATTGTTTTAAACATGTTTCTGTTCCAGACCACAGCAGATAAACTTGGATTCTGCTAAGTTTAGAAACATATGTCCAAATCCATAGTTAATGCAGAACATGTTAATGTCATCAAGAATTAATACCACACCTGGCTGGGACTATAGCTTGGTGGCGGAGCACTTGCCTAGCACATGTGAGGTACTGGGTTTGATCCTCAGCACCACATAAAATAAACAAATAAAATAAAGGCATGCTGTCTATCTACAATTACAAATTTTTTAAAAAATATTTTATAGTTGTAGATGGACACAGATATCTTTATTTATTTTTATGTGGTGCTGAGGATCGAACCCAGTGCCTCACGCATGCAAGGCAAGCGCTCTACCACTGAGCTACAATCTCATCCCACAAATTTTTTTAAAAAATAGAAGTAATATTATACCTTGGTTAAAATTAAGCACGGATATACTAAACTAGTGTAACAAAAGGTAAATGGGTTGGGGAACCCTGAAATTCCATAGTGAATTGCTTGCCAATCGTTGCTGTAACAGCAGCTGTCCTAAATATAAAAATGTTTGGTAGATTGTAACATAGTAACTTGACACAAAGTATGCTTTTCTTTTTTTTCTTTATTTTTTTTTTAATATTTATTTTTTAGTTGTAGGTGGACAGAATATCTTTATTTTATTTTTATGTGGTGCTGAGGATCGAACCCAGTGCCTCCCGCGTGCTAGGCGAGCGCGCTACCACTGCACCAGAACCCCAGCCCCAAGTATGCTTTTCTTCCTCAATAATATCCTTAGTATAATCTCTCCCTTTGGTCATCATACTTACCTGATGACAGTAGTTTGCTGTGTAGCTTGGCTCGGGACACATAGCTAGACTTCAATTCTGTCCTGTTTTCCAGACCTGCTCTCTGGATTCATCTCACTGTCCACTGCATTCTGGGCATGGTTAAGAGGACTTCTCTACTTGTCAGTTATAGATGTTAACATCATTTCTTACTCCATTTAGAAATGGAGTAATGTTTGGATATGATTTGCCTGTGTTTGGATATGATTTTATTTTCTTGCAGAACACATTAATCATGTATTTTTTTCTTTTAAATATTTTTTAGTTGTCAATGGACCTTTATTTATTTATACATGGTGCTGAGAATTGAACCCAGTGCCTCATGCATGCTAGGCAAGCGCTCTATCACTGAGCCACACCCCAGCCCTAATCATGTATTTCTTTCTTTCTTTCTTTTTTTTAATATTTATTTATTTAGGGCTGGGGTTATGGCGCAGTGGCAGCGTGCTCGCCTAGCACGCGTGAGGCACTGGGTTCGATCCTCAGCACCACATAAAAAATAAAATAAAGATATTCTGTCCACCTACAACTAAAAAATAAATATTTAAAAAAAAATTCTAGAAAAAAATATTTATTTATTTATTTTTTAGTTTTAGGTGGACAGAATATCTTTGTTTTTATGTGGTGCTGAGGATCGAACCCAGTGCCTCACGCGTGCTAGGCGAGCACGCTACCACTGCGCCACAATCCCAGCCCCTAATCATGTATTTCTTAAAAGGCACAATAATCTGGGTAGGCATGAATGTCTACAAAAAACAATGTCCATGTCTCTTCTGCTCTCTCACACCAGTCAACACAGAACACTTCTGACACCAGATGTGTAGGGACTTCCCCACCAGCAAGTGAGCTGTTTGCAGGGACACCAGTCTGGTGTCTTCTAATTCAATTCAGTTCTGATACTGTCTACCTGGAGACTGTGTCAGATCTCACAGGTTGAGGCTCATTTCCTAAGATGTCCCCACCCCTTTAGGTCACAAGGCCCAGGTGGTTTTACCTGCTTCTGAGTGAACAGTTATAAATCAGGGTTTCCACAACCGCCTCCTCAGATTCTATTAATTTGCTCAAGTGGTTCACTGAACTTATGGAAACACATTTACTGATTTATTACAAAGGCTGTTTCAAAGGATTCCGGTGAAAAATGCATCTATCAAGGTATGGGGGAAGGGGCTCATCATGCTCCAGGAACCTCTGCATGTTCATTTCTTGGGAAGCTCTCCAAACTCTGTCCTTTAGGACTTTAGTGGAGACTTTATTGCATAGCTGGTGCCAAACTGAGTGAGGAAACTCCGGAAGGGCCAGAAGGACTTCAGCATTCTTCATGGCCTCTCCGTGTAGCATTCTTCCCTCTAGGGAATGTGGCAGCACCCCTGTGGAATGAATAGGATCTTATGACCTGATACTGGACAGGGAAGGGGCAAAGAATTTAATACAGAAATACCAGGAGGATTACAGTCTCTATGACCTGACTGGGGGAAGAGAAATTCTAATATCTGTGGCCTGCCTTGGGGAGGGAGTTGGAAGCCAAGAACTGTGGACAAAAAACCAGTGTATCTGTTATCACATAACAGAATAGCACATTCTTCTTCTTCTTCTTCTTCTTCTTCTTCTTCTTCTTCTTCTTTTTTTCTTTTCTCTTTTGGTACCAGGGATTGAACCCAGGGGTGCTTAGCCACCAAGCCACATTCCCAGCCCTTTTTAATTTTATTAGAGACAGGGTCTTGCTGAGTTGCTTAGGGCCTGGCTAAATTGCTGCGGCTGGGTTTGAACTTGTGATCCTCCTGCCTCAGCCTCCCAAGGAGCTGGGATTATAGTGTATACCACCAAGCCTGGCTACATTATTCTTTTTTTAAATGAACGTTGTTGTTGTTTTTAATTTTTTTTTTTTTAGTTGTAGATGGATGCAATCTTTTATTTATTTATTTATTTATTTATTTATTTTTATGTGTTGCTGAGAATCAAACCCAGTGACTCGTGCATGGGAGGGAAGCGCTCTACCACTGAGCCACAGCTCCAGCCTTAAATGAATGTATTTCTAAATGCTTTTCTTTTTCCTTCTTTTTTTTTTTTTTTCCCCCTCCCAAATATAGAGTTAGGAATCAACAGGAAAATACCAAACATCTCTTTCTTAAAAGTTATTTGATTCAGGGCTGGGGTTGTGGCTCAGTGGTAGAACACTTGCCTATCACTTGTAAGGCACTGGGTTTAATCCTCAGCATCACATAAAAATAAATAAAGGTATTATGTCCATCTACAACTAAAAAAAATTTTGTTTTAAAAAGTTATTTGATTCAAGCACAGAATATTTGTGTAAATCAACTACTTTCTTTTGAACAGATTAAAGAATGTGCAGATGAACCAGTTGGAAAAGGTTACATGGTTTCCTGCTTGGTGGATCACCGAGGCAACATCACTGAGTACCAGTGTCACCAATACATTACCAAGATGACGGCCATCATTTTCAGTGATTACCGTTTAATCTGTGGTTTTATGGATGACTGCAAAAATGACATCAACATTCTGAAATGTGGCAGCATTCGGCTTGGTGAAAAGGTATCACCAAAGGGGTCTTATAAATTTATGAGCTTGGTAAATGAAAACTGTTGTGTAATTCACATGGGGAAAATTTAGGAGTAGAGTGACAAGGTTCAAATTTAAAAAAACTTGCCCAGGCACCTCTAAGATCTAAGACTAGTTGATTTATGAATGCATTTCATGTGTTTATAACAAAATGTTTCAGTACTGTATGGGGAAGTAAAGGAGTCAACATCTGTGAACACAGTGTTATCTTCAAGGCATTACCTGCATCATGCCTCTGGCAAAGAGAGACTCGAGTTCTATTTCTCTGCACATAACCTCACTGTTACCATGCTTTAGTCAGCTTTTGTGTCTCTGAACAAAATACTTGACAAGAACAACTTAGAGGAGAAAAAAGTTTATTTTGGGCTCATAGTTTCAGAGATCTCAGTCCATAGGCCGCCAGCTCCATTCCTCTGGGCCTGAGGTGAGACAGAATATTACAGGAAAGGGCCCAGCAGAGGAAAGCTGTTCAGCTCATGGTGAGGTCAGGAAGCAGAGAGAAAGGAGGAGGAAGAGGTAACAAGAGAGATGAGCCCTTCCAGGGTACTCCCCCTAGTGCCCACCTCCTCCGCCCTACCCACCTGCAGTAACCACCAGTCAGTCCATTCTAACTAGGATGGGCTGATTAGGTTATAACTCATGCAGTCTAATCTTTTCACTTCTGAACATTTCTGCATTAACAGGAGCTTTCGTAGGACACCTCACATCCAAACCATAACATACCATAAAAAATTTACTTAGCAGGTACACTAGTTGATCTGCATTTGTAAAATGAGGTATTTATTTATTTATTTATTTATTTATTTGATACTGGGGATTGAACTCAGGGGCACTCGACCACTGAGCCACATCCCCAGCCCTATTTGTGTTCTATGTAGAGACAGGGTCTCACTGAGTTGCTTAATGCCTTGCCATTGCTGAGGCTGGCTTTGAACTCGCAATTCTCCTGTCTCAGCCTCCCAAAGAGCTGGGATTACAAGCGTGAGCCACCACGCCCAGCTAAAATGAGGTATTTAAATATTAGAAAACTTTAAGATATGTAAAGGTACTTCTGACTTGTCAGAAGAAAGGTGCTCTGTATATGTGATATATTATCTTCATCTCAGAAGAATTGATTATAAAAGAAAAGAACTGCCTAACTAGTTCTTCGTTAGTTATATCTGATCTTATCTTTGAAATTATTAACCTGTTGAAGAGAAGGGCACAATGAAGCTTTGGACAATTTATTCAGAATTTGTTTGCTCAGCAAAAATGAAAGAAACTCTTCAAAAGTAATGAATGCCAGTGGGAGACTTGGTCTGAGACCTGTGGTGTCAGCTATTAAATGCTGCTGCTCATTAATCTTTTGTTTAGAACATAGGATAGAAAATAAACTCATTTGTCTCTTTGCCCTCTGTTCATGGTTTGCTGGCATCTTTAACAAAAGGGGCATGGTATTAGAATCCTGTATCTGGGGCTGGGGTGGTGGCTCAGTGGTAGAGCACTTGCCTAGCATGCATGAGGCACTGGGTTTGATCCTCATCACCACATATAAATAAATAAAAAATAAAGGTCCATCAACAACTAAAAGAAAAAATATTTTAAAAAAATAAAAAAAATTAAAAAAAACAAATAAATAAAGAGAATCCTGTATCTGATCACACAAGCTCAAACGAAAGCTGTCACCAGGCCTTGGTGCCCTATCCTCCAGATGAGCATAGGGCCCTGAGCCCTTTCATAGATACCTCTGAATCAGTCTTGAAAGTTCTGTAAGCTTGGCATAACTCTTTTAGGCAGCTAAAGAAAAGGACAGGGTTTTATTTTTGCTTTTGCTTTTTTTGTGGTACTAGTGTTGAACCCAGCATTGCTTACTACTGAGCTACATTCTCAGTCCTTTTTTAAAATTTATTTTGAGACAGGGTCTGGCTAAATTGCTCAGGCTGGCTTCTAACTTGTGTTCATCTTGCCTCAGCTTCCTGAGTAGCTAGGATAACAGGTGTGTACCACCACACTCGGCCATTTTTATCTTTTTTTTTTTTTTAATATTTTTTTAGTTGTAGATGGACACAATATCTTTATTTATTTATTTCTATGTGGTGCTGAGGATCCGAACCCAGTGCCTCATGCATGCAAGGCAAGTGCTCTACCACTGAGCCACAATCCCAGCCCCATTTTTATCTTTTGATATACCTACCAGTTAGGTACAATTTCTGTATTACCACCTTGCCATCAAAGGTTTTATTGCATTTAGGGGACAGTGAGATGGGCTCATGCCTGCACTCATGTCTCAGAAAAAAGCATGTTCCTTCCAGTGTAATTTGGTACCACAGCTGTATTTAAAAGATGAGAGAGAGAGGCATATCTTCAGCTCTTCTTTGCTTTTTCTAACTATAGTTTTCTTCTCCATGGCCAGTTATTTAGATAACTAGATAATTTTGTCCTGAAAATTAGTTAATTGACTTCTGACCACAGAAGAGAACAATCTCATCAATTTCAAATTCACCGCTGCTGAAACTTGAAAACTGTACCATGACTGGCTTTGAACTGACCTTCTCCAAAGGTTAGAGGGGAGGATTTCTGGTTAATCTGTATTGTGCCTCTGTATGAACATGCAGATGTCATGATCTCAAAGCTATGTGATTTTTCTCAAAATGTTAATATATATATAAATTGTAGAACAAAGAAGATATATTAACAAAACCTTTAGCATGTTCAGAATAAATGTTGTTACAACAAAAGGGCAGATTTCCAAAAGTAAAAGTGTGAATGATTCACATCATCTGAAGAAAAAATATGAGTGTGTTCCTCCAAAAAGGAACTTTATTGTAGACCTATGCCACAGTATGACTGCTTTTATACTTTGAGTAATTATATAATTTTATTATTTCCTGTTTTTAACCAATGACTTGGAGTAATTCAAACATTCTCTTTCTACCAATGTAGATTATAGGAGACACCAGAAACACTGAAATAGAAAATGGTTTATATCAGAGATAAACACGGTTCTTGCCAGGCATGATGACTCATGCCTGTAATCCCAGCTACTTGGGAGACTGAGGCAAGAGGATTGCAAATTGAAAGCCAGACTGGGCAATTTAGCAAGACACTGTCTCAAAATAAAATTTTAAAAAGGGCTGAGATATAACTCAGTGGTAGAGCACTTGCCTACTTGAGTTTATTCTCTAGTACCATAAACACATACATATATATATATATATATATATATATATATATATATATATACACACACATACATACACATGTACATACATGAGTTCTTGTATACTATTTTGATATTAATATTATCCTTTCTGCTATTGTTTATTTTTAAGGGTATGAAATATGGGAAGAAAAAGAACTACCTACAAGACTTCAAAAAACTGATCAAGACATTGGTAGTAGTTTTCAGGCAGATGTTTCTAAACATTAATAAAAATTTTTTGAGATCTAGGAATGGAGCTCATTGGTAGAGTTTTTGCCTAGCATGTTCAAGGCCCTGGGATCAACCCCCAACAGAGTCCCTTATTCCCCAAACCCTAAAATCCCCTCCTAAAATATTGTAAGTTCAGGATCATTTGTTAATAACATTTCCAGTGTATATATAAATAACCAAACCTAAGTAATTTTATTATCTCATAGGTAATATACAATTGAGTTCACCTCATTTGTTTTAATTAAAATTTAGTAATTAGCCATATAGTCTTTATTGCCAAACATTTGTATATATTTCAGTTATATAACTCAAATGGTTGAACCAAATAGCTCAGAGACTCTGGGGAACTCCTGAAATATCTTTTATTGAAATAGATATTTATCTGAAAGATATGATGAGTGAAAACATCTAGTGGAAGTGATGTTATGACCTAATACCAATGTGAGGGCTCACTGTTGCTATAATTAAAATGAAATCTTGGGTTCATTGTGGGATTCTGAAGTCATCATGATGCTGCCTTAAATCTAAAACAAAGCAAATGGTACCATTAAGAAATATAGTAGTACTAAATATTTAATCTTTCTGGTGACATATTTAAAACAATTATAAACCCCAAATATACTGGGAAACACTTGTCTGACTCATTATTGGAATCATTTCCTTGCCCTGTGATGCTTGGATTAAAGTCTGAACTTCAAGAGTTGACTAGCATGCTATTATTTTTATCTTCCTTTTGACGCTTTGTAACAGCCTCAGTATGATCCACAATTTGTTAGATCTTATGATGAAAAAAAAAAAGCAGGTCCTTTCTTTTGGTTCTTATAGGCAGAAATATGGTTCTGTAGACTTTTTGTACATTTTTGTATATGATCAAGATTTAAAATTTGAAAATTGGAAGGAAAAATCTAAGTGCTAGTGGCTGTGTAGGTTTTTATGACCTACTAAACTTTGATATAGGACATTATTTTATAACATAACAATATTTATTATAATCACTGATATACTGCAACTAGTAAGTGACTGATATGTTTCTGTCCTTATCTTTGATTTGTTTCTTCTTTGGGAGGTAGAAATGGGTAGGCCTTGCTTACCTGGCAGTCATAAATTAGGAAGAAAAAAATAAGCCTATTCCAGATTGCTGGGGTGTGTGGCTACTTTTCCCTCTCCATCCTTTTGTCACTCATCCCTCAGTTTTCTTCTCCAAAAAAACTTCTCAGGTTTCTAAGCATTGGATATATTAATATACAGCTAACGAAAAAGGTCAAGGTCCTGATAGTGAGTAGGAAGGTCTGCCAGTCTGTTGGTGCATTGTCCTTCTTCATCAGTTTGGGATTAGCAAACCTTTTAAAAACTATGAAACCTCCTCAGAAAAATGTACAAAACCTACACATAAATTCTAGGAGTCTCATAGATCCCACCTACCCACATTTTGCAGCTCAGATCAGTTGCATAATTCTTTTAAGCCTCTGTTTATTCATCTTTATAATAGATGAATGAACATCTGCCCCTGCTTCATGGGTATTTTAGGAGAACATGAGCATTTACATGGAAACACTTGGAAATAAATGTGTTACAGAACAAATTTTGTTACAATAAGGTAGAAAATTGTGTGTGTGTGTATTCTTTTATTAAAATTTTGCCTAAAGTAGTTGTTCTCCTACCTGGTGTTCAGAATCTTTATATTATATACTTATGGTTTTATGGACTTGTATTTTACCATAACAGTTTTTATATATGTGTATAAATAAATGGTAACACTATTTTCAGCGGCTTTAGTTTACCTATATCAGTGGTTATCCCTTTCAAGTTGTAGCATATATTACAACTATAGAAGATAAGAATCTTGAATAGAAAATATCTAGGGAAGTTTCTTCTATTTTGAGTGAATGAATGCTTGTGGTAGCTATGGGGTGATACCGTATATAATTAAAGGTAATTGGATGATCTTAGGAAAATTCAGAATCAGTTTGTATAAACCATGGCTATCTTGTTAAATCACATTAAGATAAATCCAAGGGCTGGGGCTGTGGCTCAGTGGTAGAGCGCTTGCCTAGCATGTGTGAGGCACTGGGTTCAATTCTCAGCACCACATACAAATAAATGAAATAAACGTCCATTGACAACTAAAAAATATTAAAAGAAAAAAGATCAGTCCAAAACATCAAAGTGAGTATTACACTACAATTGGTACATAGTGGAGTATGTGAGGACAGTATAGAGTAGAAAAAGGAGACAGAGGGTCTTATAACATCTTTCCTTAATGGATTTTGTTGTTTGTTTTGGCTTTGGGGTGAGTTTTGGTACTGGTGATCCAACCCAGGACCTTGTATGTGATAGACACATGCTGTGCCACTGTGCTACATCCCCAGCCTGATTTGTTGTTTTTTAACTTGACTAAAAACACTGTTATTTGGGAAATATCTAGTTTTTAGAGGTAAATGTATAGAGAGTTCTGCAATGTTGTTTCAATATTGACATGAACCAGAACATTGGGCTGATGTCATTTCTTAAGAATTTTTTGACATTTAACCTTTAAATTCTAGTGCTGTTACTTAAAATTTCCAGAATCTGTTTTTCCATTTGTAGCATATAACATATATATTCTAGCTGAAAATTATTAAGGGATTTTATTTTTAACTTGCATAATGTGATGGATTCCCACTTGATTTCACTTGATTTCTCAGAACCTCAATAATCTATGTTGGGGGGTTTTGTTACATTTTTTTTTAACCAAATGATGTTTACCTGAAACCCATGTGATAAAAAGTTAAAATATTAGTATCCTTCCTATTTTAGGATGCACATTCCCAAGGTGAGGTGGTATCATGCTTGGAGAAAGGCCTGGTGAAGGAAGCAGAAGAAAAGGAACCCAAGGTTCAAGTCTCTGAACTCTGCAAGAAAGCCATTCTCCGGGTGGCTGAGCTGTCCTCAGATGACTTTCATTTAGACCGGCATTTGTATTTTGCTTGCAGAGATGATCGGGAGCGTTTTTGTGAAAATGTGAGTCAGCCCAGAAGCTGTTCTTCTTTCTTCCTTTTCTTTTAAAATATCTTTAATACTCTATTCCAAAATAAAGTAAACCACCACAGACCCTCACATGCAGAAGAGCCATAGAAATGAGAGATGGAATCAGTTCCAAGATAACAGAAAACACTGTTGGATGCTCGGCCCAGACGATTTATCATCTTGTTAACAGTTGGCTTCTAACAGTCTCCACACATTATTTTTTCTACTTTATTTCACTTCTCAATTTTAGTTCTTAGAAGTCTTACTTTATCTATAGAAATTTTATTTTACTGGGGAATTCTGTTCACATTTATTCCATGGTTAAAACTGACACATCGCATATTTATGTGGTTTGGGCTAATACCTACTTTAAAAACCAAGTCATACCTGATGACCCTTTAGGCAACTTCCTTTTTCCTTCTTTCTTCGCAGTGCTTGGGATTGAACCCAGGGCCTTGAGTATGGGAGGGCAAGTGCTCTGTCACTGAGCTATGCCCTTAGCTCTTGTAGACAACTTTCTGACACTTAATAGTCTGCATTCTCACAGCAGAGGACTGAGAGTGACTTGTATATACTTACTCTCTGTTGTTTTGAATTAACAGCATTAACTTTCAGAGCCACTGATTGTTAAGAGTTTTATTGACTGTAACATAAAGTTTAAGAAAGGAGATTCATTTGACACTTCTCTTTGTTCTCTAACTTTATTTACTAGAAAATTTTATATGAGATTGTAGATGATGTAGTTACTTAGTAGCTACTTAGCTAATAGTAATAATAACATATGTTTCATCTTACAGACACAAGCTGGTGAAGGCAGAGTGTATAAGTGCCTCTTTAATCATAAATTTGAAGAATCCATGAGTGAAAAGGTATTAATTTGAAATAACTTTATTAATTTCTTCCTTTCTTTTTAATATTTTTTTAGTTGTTGATGGATCTTTATTTTTTTAAATTCATTTATTATTTTTTTATGTATGGTGCTGAGGATCAAACGCAGTGCCTCATGCATGCTAGGCAAGCACTCTACCACTGAGCTATAGCCCCAGCCCCCCTTTCTTTTCTTTTCTTTTCTTTTCTTTTTTTTTTTTGGTACAAAGGATCAAGCCCAGGGGTGCTTGACACTGAGTCATATCTGCAGCCCTTTTTTTATTTTTTTAGTTTTATTTTGAAACAGAGTCTCTCCAGGTAGCTGAGGGCCTCACTTAGTTGCTGAAGCTAGCCTCAAATTTGCAGTCCTCCTGCTTCAGACTCCTAAGCTGCTAGGATTATAGGCATGTGCTACCACGCCCTGCTATTAATTTCTTTTTTAAAATATATATATATATTTTAGTTGTACATGGAACACAGTACCTTTATTTTATTTATTTATTTTTATGTGGTGCTGAGGATCGAACTCAGTGTGTCACACATGCTACACAAACGCTCTACCACTGAGCCACAACCCCAACCCCTATTAATGTCTTAAAAGCTTTCACAAACTCTTTTTACAGGCCTTACAGTATCCACAGGAGGGTTAGTTCCAGGACCCTCATAGATACCAAAATCCAAGGATGCTCAAGTCCTTTTTTTTTTTTTTTTTTTTTTTTTTTTTTTTTTTTTTTTGTGGTACTGGGGATTGAACTCCGGGGCACTCGACCACTGAGCCACATCCCCAGCCCTATTTTGTGTTTTATGTAGAGACAGGGTCTCACTGAGTCGCCTAGCGCCTCGCCATTGCTGAGGCTGGCTTTGAACTCGTGATTCTCCTGTCTCAGCCTCCCTAAGTGCTGGGAAAACAGGCTTAAGCCACCGCGCCCGGCTTCAAGTCCTTTGTGTAAACTGCCATAGTATTTGCATATAGCCTGGGCACATTCTCTGTATGCGCTAAATCATCCCTAGGTTAGTTACAATATTTAACATAATGTTAATATTTTATAAATAGTTGTTTTGTGGTATTGTTTAGAAAATAAATATATGTATAGTATGGTCACCCCTCAACATTTGTGATCTATGGATGAGAAGGATTGACTATACAATATAAAGTGACTGATAAAATGTATCCTTTTCAGAAGTGAAAAGCATATTTGTCTTAAACCAAGAAAATGAAGCTCTAATTGTGTTATTTAGACATTGGAACGTGCTTGAAGATAAATTTTAGGAATAAATTAGAGAATTTTACATCAGAGTCACACTAAGGCCAGCTCTACCTACTCAGTTAGTTTAGGCTAACCAAACCAATATGCCTCACAGGTAAATAGCTTTTTAATTTTTCAGCAGCTATCTCATTAAACATTCTCATTATTGTTAGTTCTGTCTTAGAATGAATGCAAGAATATCACTTTTTTTTTAATATCATTTTATTGTTGTTGTTTATTTTGTTTATTTTTTATGTGGTGATGGGGATTGAACTCAGGGCCTCATGCATGCTAGGCAGGCACTTTACCACTGAGCTATCTCCCCAGCCCTATTTATCACTTTTAAAAGTAATTAAATGAAGGCAGGCATGGTGGCACACACCTATAAAAAGAAAGTTAATTTTTTGCTATTCTGTCATTTATATTCCTGTGCAGCTAAAGAAATGTTTCTCAATTTAGTTTCCTTATATTGTTCACAATTACCACTATTTGATAAAAGTATAAAATGAAACATCCCAAGTGTTAATGTTAGTTGCCACTTTGATTCTGGTGAAATTTATACTAGGGATGTTGTTGAGGAAGAATAGCATACTTTGTGTCAAGTTAATATGTTAGAATCTACCAAACCTTTATATGTTTAGGACAATTGCTTTTACAGCAGTAATTAGCAATTCGCTATAGAAGTTCAGGGCCCCCCACTTATTTACTCCTACCTTTTGTCGCACTGGTTTCTCTGACCTATGCTTAATTTTAACCAAATGTAAAGACTAGCATTTTGCACTGCAGATGCTGATGTGTGCTTGCCTATGAGTCTCCATGCTTGTCTCAGAGGTTCTTGTGAACAGCTGAATACGTGAGTGACTTACTGTGCACTTGCTGTGCAATTTCTTTAGTGTCGAGAAGCACTGACAACCCGACAAAAGCTGATTGCCCAAGACTACAAAGTCAGTTATTCATTGGCCAAATCCTGTAAGAGTGACTTGAAGAAATACCGGTGCAATGTGGAAAACCTTCCTCGGTCCCGGGAAGCCAGGCTTTCCTACCTTCTAATGTGCCTGGAGTCGGCTGTACACAGAGGTGAGAATTCATTTCTTTTTATCCCTGTAGTTCATTGTTAGATTTGTATTCTAAAGCTCCTTGTACATATACATGTCAGTTTTCTCTTGTATCTGCTTTTCCACCATTCTTAATTTTTAAACACATAGGAGGATTGAGACAACATGAATATTTAGTGTGTGAGCTCTGGGTCAGAGATACTTGTCTTCAAATTATGGCTGTACCACTAAACTAACTGGCTGGATAACCATTTTTATGTTTTTTAAAATCTCTTTTAAGTTTTCCCAGTTGGCATTTACAACACAATAAAGTGAAAGGGGGTGGAAGCTAGAGTGAGTGTTTGCAGTATAGTCTTCTCCATAGACTTTAACTGTGTAGGTCAATGAGGATTGGTTTTGGCTTTCATTTATACCCCTAATGGTTCTCTTATTGATAAAACTTATTGGTAATCTCTTTTTTTAAAAAATTAATTTATTTAAATGCATTTGAAGTCATGGTACATATATAAAGTTCAGTGTTTCCATTTCTCTGGTTGCAAACCAGATAGAGTCACACCATTTGTGTCTTCATTCATGCACCTCGGGTAGTGATGACCATCTCATTCAACCATCTTTACTACACCTCTTCCCTTTTCCCTCCCCCCTCCTCCCCTCTTCCCCATCCAGAGTTCCTCCATTTCTCCTATGTTTCCCATTCCCACCCCCCTTATGTATCAGCATCCACTAATCAGAGAGAACATTCAGCATTTGGTTTTTTGGGATTGGCTTACTTCACTTAGCATAGTGTTCTCCAATTCCATCCATTTACCTGCAAATGCCATAATTTTATTCTCTTTTATTGCTGAATAATATTCCATTGTGTATATGTACCACAGTTTCTTTATCCACTCATCTATTGAAGGGCATCTGGGTTGCTTCCACAGTTTCGCAATTGTGAGTAATCTCTTATTGATAAGAGTCAGCGGTTGAGCTTGTACTTAATATGTATGTGGCTCTGAGTTCAGTCCCCAGCACCAAAAAAAAAAAGCCTATAAATTTCCTTTGGCAGAGCATTTGCATTATTAGTTTAGGAGATAAATATGTGTGATAAAAACACTGGCGGAATAAACCTGAGTCTCTGGAGCTCCCACCTGCTTTATGCTGCTAAAGCTTTTGCTAAATCCTAAACTTTTCAGTCTAGATATTGTATGACTGGCCTATTCTAGGCAGAAACATATGCTTTCAATATATGGTGATTTCTGATCCTAATTTAGGGCGACAAGTAAGCAGTGAGTGCCAGGGGGAGATGTTAGATTACCGACGCATGCTGATGGAGGACTTCTCTTTGAGCCCTGAGATTATCCTGAGCTGTCGAGGGGAGATTGAGCACCACTGTTCTGGATTACATCGGAAAGGGCGAACCCTGCACTGTCTGATGAAAGTTGTTCGGGGGGAGAAGGGGAACCTTGGAATGAATTGCCAGCAGGCGGTAAGTAAATTTTTTTTACTGCCACCTTGACTGTCACATTTTATTAGCTAAGGGGCCTCTCCCTGATACTGTCCCAAATTGCTTTTTCTGTATCGTTTGTGTCATCACAGTAGAACATTAGGTACTAAGGACCAGACAGAACCCTGTTTTTTTTAGCATATCATAAGAATATGGAATTTCCTTGCAGAACAAAAGTTTGAGCTCATCAAACTTTAATCAACAAAAAGAGCAATATACTATATACTATAAAGAAAATGCATTGTTAACTATAGTTTCTAAAGAAAGGGTCACACACTGCACTGGATTTACTGAACTTATTAAACCAGGTTCTGATGAATCAGTAAAGAGCTTTGACCTCTCCATACATTTTATTGAGCTGAGTCTGAAAGTGAATTGACATGAACTGAAATTGTCTAAGAGTGTCTTTTTATTGCTGATATGCAGCATGGCCTGAACTATCAATAAGCCATATTATTTTCAAAATCGTACCATCTTTTCTTATTTGACTAGGGTACCTGTGATTGGAAGGTTCTCCTTTTGCCACCCCCAAACTTTACAGTCAGTTTTATAAAGCTATTTGGAAGAATTCACACACTTTTGCTTAATCCAACTTCATAGTAGTTGAGTAATTACAAATCAGATACATAATGTAAAATTAAAATATTGTAGTAAAAAAAAATTTCAGTATATTGTATGTGTCTCTTTCATTACTATTATACATGTTTGTTATTTTTTTTTTTTACCAGATACTACTCTTTGAATAGTTTAAAATAGCAAATACAATAGTAGTACCCTGTACAACGAACTTTTCTTTTGAAAGGACAAGGCTATTTTAGATATCCTAAAGTAGAAAGTTGAGGCTTTACCCTAAGGGAAACTTTAGAAAACTACAGTTAACCTTTTATTTTATAACTGGTGGTTTTTGGGGTTTTTTGGTGTTTTGTTTTATTTTGTTTTTTTGGTGCTGGGGATTGAACTCAGGGGCACTCGACCACTGAGCCACATCCCCAGCCCTATTTTGTGTTTTATGTAGAGATAGGGTCTCAGTAAGTTGCTCAGTACCTCACCATTGCTGAGGCTGGCTTTGAACTGGTGATTCTCCTGTCTCAGCCTCTCAAAGTGCTAGGATTACAGGCATGTGCCACCGCACCCGTCTATAACTGACATTTGTATTAAAAACTATTACTTGAATTTTATTTTCCTGCTAATCGTGTAAAATCAGGATTTCATAGTCTGAAGCAAAATTTTACAGTCTGAAACACAAATTTCCATAGATTTAGACATGGAGTAAAATTTTATCTGTGCTATCACTCACCCTACCCAGAGTAGACAGATGTGTATGTGAATATTCCATGGTAGGAAAAATAGACAAATGTAGCCTCTTCTGAAATACCAAGCCTGGCCAGGTATGATTGTGCACGTCTGTAATACCAGCAACTCTGGAGACTGAGGCAGGAGGATTGCAGGCTCAAGACCAGCCTCAGAAACTTAGCAAGGCCCTAAGCAACTTAGAAAGATCCTATCTCAAAATTAAAAATAAAAAGGGCTGGGGATGTGGCTCAGTGGCTAAGCGCCCCTAGGTTCAATCCCCAGCACCAATAAATAAATAAATTAATTAATTAATTTTTAAAAAATCCCAGGCCCAGCTAGAAGAACAGCATCTAGAATCTGCTGCTGTTTGAGTTTGTCACTACTCAGGAGCAGCTCTTGCGGGTGATTGCCCTAGGAAACCCCTGTGCCAATGAATGTGCCTGGGCCCCAGATCAAGAATGAATCAGGAAACAGCCTGTATTTGTTGTATTTGCCCTACATCCTGAACTCAGAACAGAAAGTTGTAGAGGGAGGTCAGAAGTAAGCCTATCTTTCCTTAGTGAAGTGTGCAGGAAAAAGAAAATAGAATGGTTTGACTTTATTATGAGGCATCTAGTTCACCCCCAGGGCTTTTTAAAATTTAACCTGTTGAAAAAACTAGTGACTCAACTTGAAAGATAAATAAGTACTACAAATGGCAGCCTTTGTGCCCAGAAGAAAGTGCTCTCCAAACCTAGAGGTTAGCCTCAAATAGTGAACTCTGGGGTTTTGCCCACATGAAGACTTGGCAAGTGGAAAAGAAATACTTTAATTTTTTTCTCACAAAAACTGAAGGCATTTCTTCAAAAAAAGAAAATTTTCCTTAGTCTCTGACTACATTATCCATCCTCAATCAAATGGAGAAATATTTTGAAACAATTTATTTTCAAGCTTTTCTTCCATGGTACAGTAGACATCAGTACCTGTCCATGGTTAACCATTATTTTTCCTTCTTCTCTATTTGGACTGATTTAGTGTGTGCTCAGCAAGTAGTAAACTATAAAGCATAAGGACAATTGTTATCTTTTTTTTTTTTTGGTACTGGAGATTGAACTAGGGGCACTCAACCACTGAGCCACATCCTCAGCCCTATTTTGTGTTTTATGTAGAGACAGGGTCTCACTGAGTTGCTTAGCACCTCGCCGTTGCTGAGGCTGGCTTTGAACTCGCGGTTCTCCTGTCTCAGCCTCCCTAAGTGCTGGGATTACAGGCTTGCGCCACCGCGCCCGGCTGACAATTGTTATCTTAATAAGTACATACTCTTCCAGAGTTACCATAGTCATGAGCTATTAACTTCCTTCAGGTCTGACTGAATGAGTTCAACCCAACCTCTTCCAGGTCAAAGGTGACTGTCCGGTTTATTCTGTAGATTATTCATTTCTCCAAAGCTTTTCCCATGTTTTCCTAATCATGTGAGGGGCTGGAATAGGTGCAGTCACAAACTAACCATGACCTTTTTTATCTTCTCCAAATTGTCTCCAAGAACTGGTATAAATAACTTCCATTACAGAATGTTGGAAATCTTTCATACTTTTCTCTTAATTATTGGCTTCTTTTAGGATAATAGAATTGGATTTTTTCTTCATTTCCTTTGATCCGCAATCTCATAAATAGGTAGAATGGCCAGGGCCTCCATATTAATCCCTGTGGGATCACAGGTCAGAGGTGCACAGACCAGAGAAGATACCCCAATGACACAATGACACGAAAAGGGCTCCGATTCTTTTTTTTTTTTTTTTTTAAGGTTGACTTTTTTGTCGTAACTTTATTTATTAATTTGTATGTGGTGCTGAGGATCGAACCCAGCGCCTCACCTGTGCTAGGTGAGCTCCCCACTGCTGAGTCACAACCCCAGCCCCAAGGGCTCCACTTCTTTTACTTGAAAAAAGAACTTAAACCAGTAAGGATCGTAGTTTTCAAATTTTCTTTCTCATTTAAGATTACCTCCCAAACACCGTGTGTCACCCATCTGTAGTAATAATGATCTTTTTTGTCTGTAAAATGCTTTGCAATGTACCCATTCTTTTCCTAGGTAGTATAATTTCATATATTCTGCAGCTAAAGAAACCAAAACTTAGAGATTAATCAACTTGAACATGTTCTCAAAGCTAATATTTGGCAGAACCAGAGCCATTAATAGAATTCATGTCTTCTGGTCCTTAGTTTGGAGCTTTTTCAACTGCCTTCTCCTGCATTTTTTTTTTTTTTTTTCTTGTGGAACTGGGGTTCGAACCTAGGGCTTCGCGAATACAAGGCAGATGCTTTGCCACTGAGCTACATCCTAGCCCTCGTACATTGATTTTATTCCATGGCAAAGAATGATCCAAGCAAAAGTAGATGATAAGCTGGGCACAGTGGCACACACTTGTAATCCGAGTGGCTTGGGAGGCTGAGGCAGGAGGATCGAAGTTGAAGCTAGCCTCAGCAACAGTGAGGTGCCAAGCAACTCATTGAGACCCTGTCTCTAAATAAAATACAAAATAGGACTGGGGATGTGGCTTAGTGGTTGAGTGCTCCTGAGTCTAATCCCCATTACACACACCAAAAAATATATATATATATAGTAGATGATAAAGAATATTATTTTCATCCAGGTGAAGTGGCACACGCTGTAATCCCAGTGGCTCAGGAGGCTGAGGCAGGAGGATTGCAAATTCAAGACTAGTCTCAGCAGTTTAGCAAGGCCCTAAGCAACTTCATAACTCTGTCTCAAAATAAAAAGGGCTGGGGATGTGGCTTGGTGGGTAAGCACACCTGGGTTCAATCCCCCATACCAAGACCTTGAGCATGCTACACAAATGCTATACCACTGAGCTACATCTCCAGTCCTCCTGCCTCAGCACCTCCAGTAGCTGGGGTATAGGTATGCAGTACCATACCCAGAAGTACACTTGTTTTAACACCAATATGATGACAGCAAATTTTAAATTCATTTTAGGACTAAATTAGATCTGTAACTAGATATGTCTTCTCATTAATCCTCTCCACTGAACTCTGGCTTGACCCAAGAGGTTTAGTAATCTGATAAAAAGTGGGCAGGTAAGGAGGAAGAGATAGCCTTCATAGTCGCATTGTAAAGACCTGTTGTCTTTACAGATGTCCAGGGATGTTCAGAACAGGTAGATAAATCAGTCGCCACAGTGACTTGAACAGAAAAACTTGCATCAAAGTGGAGAAGCCTATTGGAAAGTATTTGGCAAGAGTTCTTGAGCTTGGCCAGTGACAAGTGTAGTACTTTGTTAAAGTACATTGGGATGTGCTAGACTAAACAACTGATTGTATGATAGGATGATACGGCTCTTTTCTGGTGCCTAAGTGACTTACTTTCTTCCTTCTTGATTTTATTTTATTTTTTTTCAATCCAGCTGCAAACACTGATTCAGGAGACAGACCCTGGTGCAGATTACCGCATTGATCGAGCTTTGAATGAAGCTTGTGAATCTGTAATACAGACAGCCTGCAAACACATACGATCTGGAGACCCAATGTAGGTTATCTTATTTGTGTGTTCATCCATATTGCATTTTATTTGGCAGAACAGGGAACTTTTCCTCAAATGACTTCTGTGTGATTTAACATCTTGACTAAAATTTGGTTGAGTAAGAACACATACAGACTTTTGCTAAAACTTAGAATTCAGTCTTCTGATCTGCCTCCTCCATGCAGTAGAGACACTTAGAAACAGCTCAGTGATGCTTGTGGACAGTGACTGAGAGTGTATGGGCCCATTAGGTCACTGAATAACTTCCTATAATGCTAATGAAAATGAGAGAGAAAAATATTCAAGTTAAAGTGACACATACACTGGTGCTGTATATTTTTTGACGTATTTATCTATTGACACATTGGCTACTTGATAATTATTAGAAAGCAGCTCATTGTAATTGAAACCAGTGTGGTAGTTGGAGGGTGTGGTCATGGACAGAATGAACACTAGAGTTGCATCTAAGATCTAGGAAAGCCGAATAAATGTTATGAGAAAGTATTTGATTGCATTAGTTTTCTTCCATATGATGTGAAAACAGTTCTCAAAACCAGATTGCAAATAAGAACAGGTTTTCCATTCTGCAAAAATCTTTATAGCTTGTAGCTGGTAATACCTAGCAATAAAGTGAATAGAATCCAGGTTTATCATGATTCTGCTATGTGAAAATTCCTCACGTTTAATAAGAATATTTAGCAATATAAAGATAACTGTATAGGGCTGGGATTGTAGCTTAGTGGTAGAGCACTTGCCTCACATGCGTGAGGCACTGGGTTCAATCCTCAGTACCACATAAAAATAAATAAAGATATTGTGTCCATCTACAACTAAAAAACATATTTTTTAAAAAAGATAACTATAGGGGCTGAGATTGTAACTCAGTGGTAGAGCACTTGCCTTGCATGTGTGAGGCACCGGGTTTGATCCTCAGCACCACATATAAATAAATGAGTAAATAAAGGTCCATCAACAACTAAAAAATATTAAAAAAAAAAAAAAGATAACTGTATCAATCAAACGGGGAAGGGGAGAAGGAGGAAGGAAGGGAACTGCTATGGATTCAGAGATTTAAGATAGTTTTCAATTAAATGCAATGTGTGGGCCTTTGCTGGGTCCTAATATGAACAAACATGTAAGAAGACAGAAGGCAATTGGGAAAATTAGAAAATGATCAGGGTATTACATGATATTAAAGGTTTTTATTTCTTAGTAAGGTCACAGTGGTATTTGATATTTTAGAGAAACATGCTGAATTACTTACTAATGATATGATTTGGTATCTCAGATTTTCTTTAAACTATCATCGGGGCCACAGAGTTAAAACTAACTTGGCCACTCTATGGGGAGGTAAAGTGACCAGTACATCATTCTCTACTTTTATGTGTTGGAAATTTTTCATAATAAATACTTAAAAATAAAATAACTGTTCATGGATCTTATGTATACCAGGTTCTAAGTGCTGAATGGCTCTCAAGTTGATAGAAGATGTAATTGCTGTCAGGCTTGGTTAACTTGTATGATTCTGAGAAAAATAAATTCAGTTGCCATTGGAAAGTAGCAGCAGCACTTTTTCTACTGACTAAGGAAATATTATATTGAAGTGAGACAATTTTGAAGTGTTAAAATTTTATCTTCTTTATGGCTAGGATCCTTTCTTGCCTGATGGAACATTTATATACAGAGAAAATGGTGGAAGATTGTGAACACCGACTCTTAGAGCTGCAGTATTTCATCTCCCGGGACTGGAAGTGAGTATTTTGAACCAGTGTAAGGCACCGATTTAGCCTGTTCTTACGTGTCATCAGTGTGTGTGTGTAGGAGATTTAGTGCTGGGCTTTGGAATTAGGGCCTTGTACATGTTAAGTACACTCTGTGCCACTAAGCTACACCCCCACCCCTCACCTGTATATTTTGTAATAATTCATAGAAAAATTATTTTCCAATTCTGAGGTAGCTTACATACTCTAGCCCCCTGAAAACTATAATATCTAAAAACAGAATCAGCCCACTACCAGTCTGTACCAAGCATCCTTGTGCGCCACTGCTTTGGAAATCAGGGTCAGAATGGTTCTGATACCACAGGAGTTCTTAAAGAACTCTGGCACCTGTGGGGTCAGCAAAAACATCTTCAGATATGACACTAGGAAGATGATAATGCATTTGTGTCTATTGATTTGCACTGGGTATGGGAATTTGCTTTTATTTCTTGAACTATTTAAAGTTATTGAATTTTATTCTATCTTGAGAGGTGACAACTTGATTCTCTAATTCCCTTCTCATCCTGTTAGCAAAAAAAAAAAAAAAAAAAGAGGGTGGGGCTGATATAGGAGAAGGATCTCTGTTATAGTCAGAATCATTGTGGTTTGTTGGCTGCATTTCCATGTCTTGTTTTCAATCCCACCTCCATAGCCACCAGTAGTGGGTCCCACGGCTTCCTAAGTTTAGGTGCTTCCTGATTCGGTTGTTTGAGCTACTGTATTGTGGTCCTCAGCCTTTTCTGGTGACTATGTTTTGCCTTCAGTGTTTTAGTAGAGATTACTTGAAGATCCAATGTGTTTTTATTTCTATCCCTTCAAATTAACTAGGGAAAGGACCACAGAAAGCTGGGTGGTAACTGCCCTGTGCTTACTCAGGCCTTCAGAACTGAAATAACTCAAGAGTTTACTGAGTGCACCCCCTTGATCAAAACTGTGATTTCTCCTCTTCTTTCCCCCATGATCAAAAAGGTACTTTATAGTCTTAAAAGCTTCTTAAATATTAGCCTCTCTCTTCCCATTAAGTAGCCCTCCCCTGCAGCTAACAATATAACATGGAAAGAATCAGCTATCCCTTTCCAACCCACTGTTCCAAGATTTAAAGTTAAATTTCAGGTTTTGTAATTTTATAAACATCTTTAGATAAACGGAAAGATGACTGTTTTACCTTGTATGGGAAAAGAAAGAGGAGCAGTTTTACTAGAGAGAAAGTTGTGTAGGAGACAGTTTCTTCATCTTTGTGGATCTAGTCTATCAGGTAGGAAGGTGTATTTACTGAAAAGCTGTGAATTTCCTGGTAGTGGCTACAACCCTGGTTTTCCTTTGTGACCCAGATATGTGAATGCTGAGTCTTACTGTAATGTTAGGTAGCTTCCATAGCTAAGATAACATCTTTGAGGTAGAAAGTGGTCTTCAGCATAAAGTTAACAAACTTCTACAGATTGACCACCATGTGTCCATTGATAGCAACATTCAGGAACATTCTGCTATCCATTGTCTCTGCTACCTGGAGGTGATTGTCAATGAGTACATCAGCAAGCACCTGCTGGAAATGTTTGGCCTGTGTGAGAAGGAAAAGTGTAGAAGTAGTGTTTCTTTTTTAACTCTTTGTCTTCTAGGCTGGATCCTGTCTTATACCGCAAGTGCCAGGGAGATGCTTCTCGGCTTTGCCACACCCACGGCTGGAATGAGACCAGTGAACTTATGCCTCCTGGAGCTGTATTCTCTTGTTTATACAGACACGCCTACCGCACTGAGGAGCAGGGAAGGAGGGTATGCCGATAACTTTGGTTTCTTCTTGTCATTTGTTTTTTAGATAATTTGCTTCATAGCATTCTAGTTTCTGTAATCCTGGGGAAACTTTTTTAGTATATTTGTGGGGAGGGTGTTGCTGCACTACTAGAAAGTTCTTCATTCGATGAGCATCCCTGCAATTGCTCACCCGCTTCTTTTCATCTGTTTATGTTTCTAACAAAGTGAGTGGGGAACATTTCCAGGTTTTTTTCTTTAAATTACTGAAATCTGAATCACAAGTGGACAATTAAATTCTGTCCTAACTTTATTTAGCTTTAAAGATCCATTAGAAGCTTTTAGCCAGGATATAAATGATCCTTTAGGCTTTTGCCCCTGGCAGCTGAACACAAATGCTTGTACTAATGAGGCTTCTCTGACAGTGCACCAGTTGGAACAGAAACTTCCATACCCCAGTCTCTTGGTATTTGCCCCATTGCTGCCTTTGGGTGTGGTATTTGTGTATCCTTAGCTCTTGGGCAGCACTGACTGCCTTCTGGTGCCTCACTGACATCCTGGCTGCTCTCCAGATGGCCTTTTCCACACCTTCCGGGAGACCCCTACTGCATGCACATCAGTTCTGCGTTTGTCACGAAAGTAGCCGTGGCATTACTTCATGTGCATGTTTACAAGTACCCCTTCTGAGCTCAGTGCAGAAGCCTGACTGTCTAGGATTCAGAAGAGGGGGGCACAAGTAGAAAAATATACTCACGTGGCTGCAAGCCTAACTCAGTTTTCTATAGCTATGTTAGAAAACATGGGACTTTTTTACATTTACTTTGTATAATGAGCCTGTCGTTAACTACAGGAGCTCCCAAATCCTGGCATCTAGCTAAGTCACTATAGTAGGAAGTTCCATCTCTTATAAATGAAGAAAGGGATGGAATCTGATGTGCTAGCTTTATTTTAAAAAAAAAAAAACAAAAAAACACAACTTTCAAGCATTGAGGTGAAATTTACAATATAAAATTAGCCATTTTATTTTATTTTTTTATTTTTTGTATTTTTTAATATTTTTTTTAGTTGTCAATGGACCTCTATTTTTTTAAATTTATTTCTATGTGGTGCTGAGGATCGAACCCAGTACCCCACACATGCGAGGCAAGCGCTCTACCACTGAGCCACAACCCCAGCCCCTAAAATTAGCCATTTTAAAGAAAAAAATTCGGTGGCATTTGATACATTTACAATATTGTGTAACCCACCAGTTCTGTCTACTTTCAGAACATTCCATGTCTCCAAACACTAAAAAATTAAGTCTGTATTCCTTGCCTTAGGTGTGCTGCCTTCTTTAGGAAGAGACATTTGTACCTGTCCCTGTGTGGCCCTTCCAAAACTATCAGGTTTCACCTGCTTTAGCCCTCTACTCATGCCACATGATTCATCTAGAAGAATCTGCTCTGGCCTAACTGGTTCCTGCAGGTGGCTGCCTCATTCTGAATTAGCTCAGGTGGAACTCAGTTCTCCTGAACCAAGTATTATTCTTCCTGAATCAGATCTGTTGTTCTCTCCAACCCATAGAATGGCAAGTTAACTTCGCTAATCAGAAACTAACTAAACTAATCTGTATGAACTCAATTCATTTGTATCAGGATATTTTATTGATATGCTGAATGTATGATCATACTTCTACGGAAACAGACTTTTAGAAGCCTCCTAAAATATGTAATTCTTATTCTGGAAGAGATTTGAGGTATAAAGTTTGGAAGATAAACTATAGGGTTATTTTTTAGTTTCCTGATAACAGCTTCGCTCTGTCTGGTGTCTTAATGTGTATGTTTTGGTACCTTTAAAGTAAATTGCTCATTGTTTGTCATGTAGCTCTCCCGGGAGTGCCGAGCTGAAGTCCAAAGGATCCTACACCAGCGGGCCATGGATGTTAAGCTGGACCCTGCCCTCCAGGATAAGTGCCTCATAGATCTGGGGAAATGGTGTAGTGAGAAAACAGAGACTGGGCAGGTAGGCAACTGGGCTCCCTATTTGTTTTATACTGTTAGTGGTGACGTTTTATATGACTTACAGTGAAATCCATCTTAATGTTTGCTTTATAGACATGATTTATTATACCATTCAGTGTTCTCTGTGGAAGAAATCCTTAGGGAAATGTTCTTTGAGCTACTTTGTTTCTATATTATGGTCACTATATTTTGTAACTGATTATTTTACCTCTTTGTGTTGGCCTTTACAGGGCTTAGAGCCAAAATTCAGCTACCTCTAATGAATACATAGGATTTCATAGTAGGCCTTCTTGTATCAAGCTTGTTTATTGCTGGTTCCATCCCACTTTCCTTAACATTTTTTCCTCTTCTTTTTTCTTTTTTACTCATTTTTAATTTCATTTTATCTTGCCTTTTTATTCCTGTTCTTGCTTTTATAAGCCACATTAAATCCTTCATATACAAATATTGGTATGTATGAGTAGTGTGCATACCCCAGAACAGCACAAAATATCTGGAAATAGATGTTTTTTTCCCACCCATTCAACCAAATTGAGGCTCAGAGGTGTAAAGTGTGTTGACTCCTTACCCTGAAATTCATGTTTAATCTGGGTGAGGTACTCATTCCCTTGTGTTATAAACTCTCATATAGAAAGTGGAAGAAAGCCATAAGCCCCCAAGAGTCACACATGCTGGGAATGGTTCCTTAGGATCATGTGTCTGATTTGAGGGAAAGGGGGAAAAAAGATACATGACTAGAGATTATCTGGAAAGGCAGCATGTTTTCTGTCATAAAGCAGGATAATCAGCAGTGAGAAATAGCTATTTATTTAAAGCTATTTCCACATTAATATTAGAACAAGGAGTGAACTCAGGCTTCCAGGCTCCATTTGTACAACTCTAAAGCCCTTTTTGGAATTAAAAAAATCACATGTATAGGAATTGGGCTTTCTTTTTTTGGTACCGGAGATTGAACTCGGGGTACTCAACCATGAGCCAAACCCCCAGCCCTATATTGTGTTTTATTTAGAGACAGGGTCTTACTGAGTTGCTTAGTTTCTTGCTGTTGCTGAGGCTGGTTTTGAACTTGGCGATTCTCCTGTCTCAGCCTCCCAAAGTGCTGGGATTACAGGCGTGCGCCACCATGCCTGGCGGAATTGGACATTTTATTTTATTTTATTTTTTTATTTTTTTATTTTTTTTGGTACTGGGGATTGAACTCAGGGGCACTCGACCACTGAGCCACATCCCCAGCCCTATTTTGTGTTTTATGTAGAGACAGGGTCTCACTGAGTTGCTTAGCTCCTCGCTGTTGCTGAGGCTGGCTTTGAACTCGCAATTCTCCTGTCTCAGCCTCCCTAAGTGCTGGGATTACAGGCTTGAGCCACCGCGCC
>PVHX01014908.1:0-20217 GCA_004024805.1 Geosciurus inauris | reverse complement strand
AATTGGACATTTTAAAGAGGCAACCTGGTTACCTACTAGGTCTATTTCCAGCAGTCTGCTGCCTGAGCCTGCTATAATTCTGTTGAGAAAATGCCTATAGTTTAGCTTTCTGCTGCATCTGTTCAATGGAACAAAGAACCTGCTGATAGGGGATCCTGGGGAAGAATTTCCTTCATATTCCTCTGTAAAGTAAACATTTAAGAAGCTGCACATATTCACTGAGAAGCTAAACCTAAGAAAAAACTCCATAGATAAGGTTTTTTCCTTAGCCATTTATTTATTTTATTCCCAAAAGTTCATTGCATTTTCCTTTAGATTATTTTTCCCCCTTACATTCTGGTTATTGTATAGTTCCTTCAACCCTTCTCTCTTCCTATTCTAATTCTAAAATGGAGAGATTCCTGCAGAATAGTCAGTAAGTTAAACCTGATCCCTTAAGAGCATTCTTCTGAGAAGTAGCCATATTGCTTTGGGAAAGTGAGCTGATATTGCACCTAAACCTCTGCACTCTAAAAGGAATAATAATACACCAAGGCTACAGGATAGCTCCAGCTCAGTATCAAAAGCCTGGACAAAATAGCTTTTAAATATCTAAGCTCTAATGTGCTCCCTTGTTTTGGAGTTTACCTTGGAGGATCCTTTTGATATGTGCTGGGTTAGAATCCCAGATCTGACTTGTAGGAGCTTTTAGCATTATCCTGTATTCAAAGTCCTCTGTTCCCACCTACTTTACCCATGCAGAGTCTTAACATAATTCATGCCTTTCACTCTGAATTTGTTGTTCTCTGATCATTATCAAATTGCAGATTTAAAATGAAAGGTGAAAAATGATCAAAACACAGAATAAGCCAGGCACAGTGACACAGCCTATAATTCCGGCAGCCTCAGCAATTAAGCGAGGGCCTATGCACCTTAGTGAGACCCTGTCTCAAAATGAAAAATGAAAATGGGCACGGTGGCACACGCCTGTAATCCCAATTGCTCAGGAGGTTGAGGCAGGAGCATCACGAGTTCAAAGCCAGCCTTAGCAACAGTGAGGCACTAAGAGACACAGTGAGATTTTGTCTCTAAATAAAATACAGAACAGGGCTAGGGATGTGGCTCAGTGGTTGAATACCTCTGAGTTCAATCCCTGGCCCATTAAAAATGGGCTGGGGATGTGGCTCAGGGATTAAGTGCCCCTGGGTTCAATTCCTAGTACCAAAAACAAACGAACAAAAACCCACAGATTAAAAATGGAATTGCAGGGCTGGGATTGTAGCTCAGTGGTAGAGCGCTTGCTCGCATGCGTGAGGCACTGGGTTTGATTCTCAGCATTACATAAAAATAAATAAAGATATTGTGTCCATCTACAACTAAAAAAGAAATATTTAAAATAAGAAATGGAGCCGGGCGCAATGGCTCAAGCCTGTAATCCCAGCACTTAGGGAGGCTGAGTCAGGAGAATTGCGAGTTCAAAGCCAGCCTCAGCAATGGTGAGGCGCTGAGCAACTCAGTGAGACCCTGTCTCTACATAAAACACAAAATGGGGCTGGGGATGTGGCTCAGTGGTCGAGTTCAATCCCCGGTACCAAAAATAAAATAAAATAAGAAATGGAATTGCAGGGTGTTGACAGAATGGAGTAAAAGCCTGATAAGATGTTTAGACTTTGAGGACCCTGAAGATGGATTCTTTTGTGACTTGCAGATTTGGCCTCCTCTGATATTTGCATGTCTGCACTCCCATGGTCCTCGTAAGCACCCTGCTATAGAAAAGTGATTATCTTTTCAACAATCTTAGTTTGGTAAATCAAATTAAGTTTTTGTGTTCTGTTTAGTAAGATAGTTTTAAGAGGAAAAGGAGGACCAGTTCAAAAGAACTAGAAAGTGGTCTTCTCAACTTCTGTTGTTCATTTATGTGACTGATGAATGCCATGGGCTTGCCTTTTTATGCGCAGGAGCTTGAGTGCCTCCAAGACCATCTGGATGACCTAGCCGTGGAGTGCAGAGACATCGTGGGCAACCTCACCGAGTTAGAATCAGAGGTAAGCAGTGTGCAGCTCCCTGGAGGAGATGGGCCTGCCAGCAGCCTGCCCCTGTTGCTCAGTTCTACTGTTTCTACACTCTTGAGAGCATAGGTCCTCTGCTGATCAAAAGAAACCTAATCGGACTCTCCCCATTTGCTTTGTAAAAAAGTATATTGGGTTGTTTTCTGACCCCTTCCCTCATTTCTCTAGAAAAACCCTCTATACATTTGGCCCTTTGGTTTTCTTCACAGAGTTATCACAGTGACTGGATCTTAAGAAAAGCTAGCTGCTACACCTCTGATCTCTGAATCTCATTCTGAGTGTTCCTCATCTCTTATCCTTCTTAGTTCTTTTAGTTATGTCATTTGTAATGTTCATATGTAATAAAGTAAAAGCCTGGGGCTGCCAGTTACACTTGACATTTGAACGCATATGTTTAGCCCTGTTCATCCTGAAACCCACTAAAATATAAAACGTAAGATTTAAAATCTTGGGCTGGGGTTGTGGCTCAGTGGTAGGGCATTTGCCTTGCACACATGCGGCACTGGGTTCGATTCTCAGCACCACATAAAAATTAACAAAATAGAGTATTGTGTTCATCTACAACTAAAAAGTACATTTAAAAAAAGAGATTTAAAATCTTTATAGGCACAGCCATGTTATCCAGAACTATAGAGAGTACTACCAAGGTGGGGAGACAGCCAAAAATGCTAAACTTCTCTTGTGGGGCAGAAATCAGAAACAGGGAATTGCTCTTTTTTCATCATAAGCTTTTTAGTACTATCTGAATTGTCAAAATTGGCATTACATAAAATTACATTTCTCAACCAATCCTTCTTTACACACTAGTTTTCAAAAGCACATTGCCCTCTCTCATCTTTAGTCATCTCCACTTCGATTCTCATTGTCCCTGTGGCCTGATGAGGACATTCTCAGTTTGTCACTCTTCATGGAAGATGTTACTTCAGCCACTAGTGCTGCCCTCTGTTGCTCTGTTAAAAGCATTTTAACAGGGGTTCACCAGAGCAGTGGCTAAACTCGGTGATCTGGCTTATGGGCTTATAAACAAAAGACAGATATCAGTTACCCTGATTTTGTTTTGAACTGTGTGGCGTTTTGGAAAAACTCTAGTATCATCATCCTACCTTTCTTAATTCTGTCTCCTCTTTTGTTCAGGTACAGGGGAAATCTGCCTCTAAAAAAATTTGCCTTTTAGAGTATAATGAAGAAGCAGTTCAATGTATTCTGGGGCTGGGTAACTTAAATACTAGAATAGTTTCTAAATGCACATACTAGATTATTAGCCCATTGATGCTCCTGATTCAGAAGGAGAAGCTGCTCTTCCACCTCTGGCTCTTTCTAAAGCAGAAAGATTAATCAGTTTAATCTTCTACAGGATATTCAAATAGAAGCCTTGCTGATGAGAGCCTGCGAACCCATCATTCAGAACTTTTGCCATGTAAGTGACATCTGGAGGAATAAGGGCTAGAAACAGAACCAAATTCACTGGGACTCTGGCCCCTGAGGGTGTTGAACTTATCTCTGTTATCTCTATCTTTAGCATACATTCCTCCCAGGTGACAGCCAGTTTTGAGACGTGAAAGCTGGAAACGTATGCCAGGCATGGTGGCACATGCCTGTAATCCCAGATATTTGGAAGGCTGAGGTAGAAAACTGCAAGTTCAAGCTGGGAGCGGTGGCACACGCCTGTAATCCCAGCACTTTGGGAGGCTAAGACAGGAGAATCGCAAGTTCAAAGCCAGCCTCAGTAACAGCAAGGCACTAAGCAACTCAGTGAGACCCTCTCTCTCCATAAAACACAAAATAGGGCTGGGGATGTGGCTCACTGGTCACATACCCCGGTACAAAAAAAGAAAAAGAAAAAGAGGAGGGGAAAGAGAGAGACAGGGAGGGAGCGAGGAAGGGAGGAAAATTGCAAGTTCAAGGCCAGCCAGAGCATCTTTGTAAGCCCCTGTCTCAAATTTTTAAAAAGAGAGAGGGGTGTAGCTCCTTGTAGAGCACCTTTTGGTATCCCCAGTACCACCAAGAAAAAAAGTTGGAAATGTAAACAATAGATCAAGAGAGAAGGCCCACCATCCTGGGAAACTTTGATTAGCCTTTATAGGTGACAAGATATGTGGGCAGCATTGGTAGTAGGAGATGCCTTTTATAAGAAAAGACACAGCAGGGCAGCTCTTTAGTAACATGATTGAATTGTTAGCAGTTGTAATAATGACTTCTTGTGTCAGCTGTCTCCTTTGTACCTCAGTGTTGGGTGAATTCTGTTACTTTATTACTCACTCATTTATTGAACTACCTAAATTGTAGTAATGAAATACACCCAGGAACTATTAGGACCTGATATCCAGGAGGCTATTAGATATTTTCCCAAAAGCCAGCTGCTAGCTTCACATAAGGACAGTGAATAAAAGCCCTCATAGTACATATTATTGCCTCGTGCACAACAACTTGCTGTGTAAATTTTGTTCCATTGAATGTTTATCTTTTGTGATTTCTCAGGCTTACTTTGAATAATTTTGGGGGGAGTACCAGGGATTGAACTCTGGGACACTCAATCACTGAGCCACATCCCCATCCCTATTTTGTATTTTATTTAGAGACAGTATCTCACTGAGTTGCTTAGCGCCTTGCAGTTGCTGAGGCTGGCTTTGAACTCATGATTCTCCTGCCTCAGCATCCTGAGCTGCTGGGATTATAGCCATGCGCCACTGCACCTGGCCTTACTTAGAATACTTTTTGGTGTATCTTTTTTGTGAAAGCTTCTAGAATCAGTCTTGTTTGCACTTTTCATGGAACAAGCTATAGGTTTTATTCACTAATTGTTGTAAATGAAGTGTGTGTGCTGTTTTTCCCAGGATGTGGCAGATAACCAGATAGACTCTGGAGACCTGATGGAGTGTCTGATTCAGAACAAACATCAGAAGGATATGAACGAGAAATGTGCCATTGGAGTTACCCACTTCCAGCTGGTCAGTGACACTGAGCTGTCAGTTTCCTATCTTAGCTGCTTGCATGATTACTGAACCCCTTCTTCTTTTGGAATTTTAACTGTTCTCAATAAATTTAGTTTTTTCTCTAATGTGATCAGGCACTTTGTTAGGCTCCTTGACATCAATGATAAATAAGACATGGTTCTTGCTCCAAGGGAGCAGTTAGTCTAGGGGGATATAGAGATAAGTAAGCTGGCATTTCCTGCACCAGTCACAGTGCTCCTGTGAGATAGGTTACCTTCTCCTTTAATGGTTAGTGTCCCTGGAGTCTCTTGTTTTGTGTACCTGTTCAGTACAGAAGCCTTTTTTCTTTTAAATCATACAACCCAGATCTGACATTTGAATAAAAAGATGAGACCATACTTTGCGGTTACACAAGTGACTATCAAGTGTTTTGGTACAGCAGGCACTTCCTTCAGGGAAAATGAAACTAGTCAGCTGAGCTTATTGACTTCTTCTCAGGCATGTAGACCACCTGCCTGCATTCCACCAGGTTAATGAGCACTCCTGCCCTGTGGACTCTAGATTCCAGTAAGAGAAAGATGCAAAAACAAGTGTACGAATGACTGCACAGTCTCAGGTAATATGAGGAAGAAAGGCTGAGGCAGGGACTGAAGAGTGAAGGAGGACATGGATTTCACTAGCAGGTACTAGAACAGAGACCTGAAGGAAGTGGCAGAGCAAACCAGAGTCCACAACAGGGAGTTATGCAGGGTCCCAGGAGCAGGCTTCTGAAAACTATGATAAAATGTCACCCACCCACTACTGACCACAGCTTGTCAGAAAGCTTCTGATTTTTCTTTCTCATCATCTTTCAGGTGCAGATGAAGGATTTTCGGTTTTCTTACAAGTTCAAAATGGCTTGCAAGGAAGATGTGTTGAAGCTGTGCCCCAACATAAAAAAGAAGTATGTACTTCTTAATTGGTCTAGTCTTAGCTATTGAGTGACTATCTAGGATGTCGGGCAGTGGCAGAAGTGTGCCTCTTCTTTGGTACTATAGCCATACACTTGAATTGCCCGCACAAGTCATCTTCATAGCTCCCCAGAGCAACACCTGGTGTGGGAGTTCTCATAAGGAGATCCCATAGGCTGTGGGGACATCATAAATTTTTCCAGGTTCAGGGTACCTAACTGATAAAACAGATGTAGACTGCATAGTTAGAGAGGCAAGCGGCAGTTGAGAGAGAGGTGGACCAGCTGCTTCTCAGCATCATCTCATTATGTCATCTCTGCTGAGAAATAGGCACAGCTTTTACTGAGCTCTAGATATCTAGAAGAAACAGAAGCTTGCTTAACTTCAGAATTAGATCTTAATTAGGATACTGATAGACTTTAGCAGCATTACTGCCCAAATTCTTTGTATTGCTTTTTGAAAAGGCATGCTTCTGGAACACATTTCTCCCTGTATAAACCAGATTCCCATTTTGCATAGATTTCTTTACTTTCTAGGAATGAGTTTCATAGATGTCAAAGACATAGGCCCAGAATTAAGAGCAGCATTCCTCTGTGGTCCCTTGTTTGTTGAGCTGTCCTTGTATACATATCCCTGTCTGGCCTCTTCTCCCTTTAAAAATATAATCAGCATTTGGGCTGATGCCTTTTATGACATAAAGTTGTCCTCTGTCTGCAGGGGGTATGTTTGAAGACCTTCAGTAGATGCCTAAACTACAGATAGTACCAAACCCATGTAGATGCTATGTCTTTTCTTATTCCTACTTACCTATGATAAAGTTTAATGTATAAATTAGGCACAGTATGAGATTAATATGAATAATTTAAAATAAAACAGATTAAAACAAAATAATGAAAGTTTTATGGATCATCTTTCTGTCTCAATCTCTCTCTGTCTCTCGGTATCTTGTAGTGCTATAGATTTCATCAATCTTAGCATGTCTTTTTTTACAGCTTCTCTTTGGCATGTCTGAATTGCCAGTGTCACTACTCTTTTACTTTGGGGCCATTATTATTACTAAATAAGGGGGAACTACTGTACAGTCAGATTGCTTTTAGCATTCTGAAAAAAAAAAAAAAAAACAGACTTAGAGGAAAGATATTCAAAAACACAGCAAAGAAGATTATGAATTCTGGGTAAATGGTGCAGCCCCAGCCCTAGCCCAGGTCTCAGGACATCTGCCTTGTGTGGCTCCCGCCAATCTCACGCCTTCTCCTCTCTTGGCAGGGTGGATGTGGTGATCTGCCTGAGCACCACTGTGCGCAACGACACTCTGCAGGAAGCCAAGGAGCACAGAGTGTCCCTGAAGTGCCGTAAGCAGCTCCGCGTGGAGGAACTAGAGATGGTACTGCCTCCCACAAACCCCAGGGGCCTGGGCTTAGAGCTGAGGATGGGCTGGGACAAAGCCAAAGATTTTAGCAACTATTGTTATGGTCAAGGTCAGAGTCACCTTGCTGAAATTGTACCTTATGGACATTAGCTGCTGCTGCTGCTTTTTTTTTTTTTTTTTTAAATGCATTTCAAGTCGTAGTACATATATGGAGGGACATTAGCTTCTTGTCTTGCTGTTTTGTTTTGGTTTTGAATGATAGAGCATTTTTAACACATATAACTTGAAGACTTGCTCTAGGGCAAGCTTTGAATGGCAGTGATTTCTTCAATGATGATTCTATTTAAGTGGAGCTGGCTTAAGTGTCCTGTTATAGTAGAGACTTGTTTTGAGCTAGAAACTTTAATTCCCTCATTTGAACCTGTTTTGGTAAAATAATAAAGATATAATTCTATATTTATATTATAGTGTTCACTTTCTAATGTGATTGTCACATAGTTTATCTCATTTCATCTTAGCCATCCTCTGAAGGACAAGACATGGCATTTTTTTTCCTAAGAAGGCTTGAGGCCACCTGCAGCATGGCCACACTGCTGCCATTTGTAGAAGTTGTGTTCACTAGATAAGATTAAAAAAAAAAAGATTCAACCAACAAATAAGTCTGTAGAACATTGACATTTTCAGCCTAAAAGAAGCTCAATTTTCCATGCTGGCTCCCTCTCATACAGACAGAAGACATCAGGCTGGAGCCAGATCTGTATGAAGCCTGCAAGAATGACATCAAGAACTACTGTTCCACTGTGCAGTATGGCAATGCTCAGGTAACCTTTTGCTTTGGTTGACTGTAGAAGTTGTGTGAGAGTGACACTGTGATGACTAATTCTTTGCTGGTAGAACAGGACCCGTCATCCTGTTGAGCCTAACCATCTCCTTTATACCTCACCAGACTGCTTTTCCCAGAGTTCCTCTCTCGTACTCTTCTTTTTTTTTTGACACTGGGGATTGAACTCAGGGGCACTCGACCACTGAGCCACATCCCCATCCCTATTTTGTGTTTTATGTAAAGACAGGGTCTCACTGAGTTGCTTAACGCCTTGCTATTGCTGAGGCTGGCTTTGAACTCACGATTCTCCCGTCTCAGCCTCTCGAGCCGCTGCGATTACAGGCATGTGCCACTGCACCTGGCCCTCATATTCTTCTTTGTCCCATATTTTTTCTCTTCCCTCTTTCCAGTTACTTCATCTTTCTGCACCTTGTCTCCCTAATAAACTTCTAGTGATCCATCAAGTGCCGCCTCCTCTTGATAGCTTTCCCAGAACTTTGCACCTTCAGGCTGTTTTCCCATTGCACAGAAGTTCTTAGAGTCACATAAGAATCATCTGTGGAAGTTATTTTAAATACACAGAAATAAGGCCCTCCCCAGAATTGCCAGGATGAATTATAAGCAAGTAATTTTTTTTTTAAAGTTCTCCAGTTACTCAGTACATTGCCATAGTGCTTTAGCCTTTGAGATAATTCCTTCATTGTCTCATATCTATCACTGCCAGTGAAAAGTCTGAGTCCATCTGATTCTCATTTCTTTGTAGTTTATCCATGTTTGATAGGTTTGAGTTTTCTGTTTAACATTCTGTAATTTCACTGTGATGTCTGTGATGTAATTAGGTGCAGTGTGGGGTTTTCTCTAGTTCAGTTGGCTCTTTTAGTCTCAGAATCATGTCTTTCTCTGCTTCTGGGGAATTCTCAATCATTGTTCTTTCAAATATTACTTTCCTTTTCCTTCCTTCTAGAATTCTGATAACTATCTCAGTCTGTCCTCTGTGTCTTATTTTTGGCCCAGGGTCTTGTCAGGTTGCCGAGGCTGACCTCGAACTTATAATCCTCCAGCCTCTATCTTTTAACTTTTTGGGGGAATTTGTTTGTTTGTTTGTTATACCGGGGATTGAATCCAGGGACACTTCACTACCAAGCTACATCCCAGTTATTTTCATTTTCTATTTTGAGGGAGAGTCTTGCTAAGTTGCTGCATCTCACTAGTTTGCTGAAACTAGCTTCAAACTTGTAATCCTCTTGTCTCAGCCTCTTGAATTACTAACTTTTCTTTATACTTATAATTTTTTTTACTTTGTGTCCTACCTTTGGAGGTAATTGCCCAGTTCTATTACCGTCTTAATTTATTCTTCAATTCTGTTTTTGAAAGAGGTGACCTGTTGGATTTTATTTTTCAGTTCCTGAATCTCTAATTGGTTCTTTTCATGACTACCTGTTCTTGATTCTGATTTGCCGTTTCCTTCTGTATTTTTCTGAGGATATTAAATATATTTTTGAATTCTTGTTTTGGTTGCTGTGTTATCCTTTCCCCTCAGTTTTGTATTCTTGGTTTATTTTATTTATCATCTTAAGGTATTAGTTGGTGATATTGTGGTTGTGCCTGGAGGATCTCATAGAAGTCTTGTGACTTAATGCTGCAGCATCAGCTATTGTAGCCTCCTATCTGTTTTATTTCTTTTCATTTTTAATAATATCTCAAGGTTTGGTGTAAGGAAGGGAAGAATTCAAGATATACTTTATTCATGCTTAATCCATTAAAATCTATCTCATAACACTTCATGCTTTCATGTTAGCACTCATTTTTTTCTATCACAGTTTCCATCATAGTTACTTGTAATTTGCCATATGAGACTGTGTTTGTCAGCCTCTAGCAATCCATCCTCTTGTGATACATGGTGAGTTGACTTGAACTTCCTGGCTTATGCCTACTATTTAATCAGGGTGTTGCTCCAGGCACATTCAGAGAACCTAACATATGCTCCAAGGAGAATCTTGACAAGGAACAGCTATCTCTAGAAGACAGAAAATTCAGGAAACCTGAATGAGTTTAGACTCCAGTATAGTCTGCTTGTCAGCCTGAATTTTTATACTATTTGGTTTGCTACTGGTCCTAAGGTTATAAATCTATAACTCTCCTTGGGGAGTAAGTCTTGATTCATACCTTGGAATTAGAAATGAAAGATCCTTGGATAGAAAATGGGGCATGTAGTAGGAAATAAATGCATCAGTCAAAATAGATAGACTGTCAATCCTTGAACCATCCCCCAACTTGACCATATCTCTTATATGATAGATAATTGAATGTCTGAAAGAAAACAAGAAGCAACTGAGTACCCGTTGCCACCAGAAAGTATTTAAGCTACAAGAAACAGAGATGATGGACCCAGAACTAGACTACACACTCATGCGAGTCTGCAAGCAAATGATAAAGGTAAAAGCCAACTATAGCATAAGTGAAAATAATAGCATAAATCTCTCTACATTGCAGCCTGTTAAACACAGCCATGGCATTGCCTCTCTAGATGTAGTCCCTAGGCCAGCAGCATTAGCCTCACCTGGCAACTTGCAGATTCCTGGGCCCCACCCCAGATCTGCTGGGTCAGAATCTCTTGGGCTAAAATGGGCACACTATCCACAAGCCCTCATGTGATGCGGATGCGTGCTCAAATGGAAAACCACAGAACTGAGATAATTGGCCTCTCTTTAGCCTGAGGCACAGGTAAATAGATGTCCAGTAAATACATGACTGGCAATTAAAGATAAGTGTATTAGAAAGCCACCATCCAATGTTCCCATCAGATCATGCCTATATTCAAAGGATTTTTCTGTTCTGCAAATTTTTTGCTTCAGTTATTCCTCTAGTAAATATTCTCAGAAGTTTATCTGTCTATACACATACAAAAAAATTAAACTTAAGCTTCTAATTCATATGTCAGCATTTTCAATGCCAAGTATAATGCAGCAATAAAAAATATGGAAGCCGGGCTCGGTGGCTCACGCTTGTAATCCCAGCACTTTGAGAGGCTGAGACAGGAGAATCGCGAGTTCAAAGCCAGCCTCAGCAATGGCAAGGCACTACGCAACTCAGTGAGACCCTGTTTCTACATAAAACACAAAATAGGGCTGAGCATGTGGTCAGTGGTCAAGTACCCCTGAGTTCAATCCCCAGTACCAAATATATATATATATATATATATATATATATATATATATATAGAAAAAAAATAAAATTCAGAAAAAATAAAATGCTAATTTTCACCCTACCAAATAAATTTCAAAGATAATTTTGAAGATTAAAAGTTTGAATCTCTTTAGCTGAATCTGGTACAGTTGAGTCACATGGATGGAAATGTTAGACTCTGATTTAAGAGAAATTTTTAAGATTTTATAAAAATCAGTACACAGTCCACATTCCCATATTAGGATGTCGGTAGATTACAATCACGCATGCTTCAAAGAACTAGAAATAGAACTGGTAGAGGAGAATTGATTCTAGTGACCCTGCCACAGTTTATCAGGAACTGTGGCACTTAAAGACTCATTGCTTAGCAAATAGAAGTGGAGGTCATACTAGTCCAAAATTGATCTCCAGCTTAAAGGACAGTAATAAATAAACAGGGGCTAGATCCTCAGTGTTTGGCTGTATTATAACCCCTATAGTTAAAATGAAGCCGATGGGTACTTACTCCACATTCCTGTTCACATTGGTTGGTGGGTAATTCCTAGGTTTTTGCACTGGGTAGATAGGGCTTGAGGGCATCAATGCCATGTAAATTAGGAATCAGAGAGGTAATAGAAATGTGAGAAATACCGTTGAGAATAAGTAAAAAAAGAGAACTTGAGGCTGGGCACTTACTCAGGCTTAGCTGTTCCTCTTGTGCCAAGTGATTCCTCCTCACTGCCTCTTTCGTGAGCTCACTGTTAGACGCAACAGCCACATATAACAATGGTCACAGGTGGATTAATTGGCAGATTAGGATAGCTGTTTTCATAAAACCTTGTTTCCTTGCAGAGGTTCTGCCCAGAAGCAGATTCTAAAACCATGTTACAGTGCTTGAAGCAAAATAAAAACAGTGAATTGATGGATCCCAAATGCAAACAGATGATAACCAAGCGCCAGATCACTCAGAACACAGGTACCATCCTGCTTAACTTTCTTGGTCTTATTGAGTATAGCTTGAGGGTAACTGATAAAGCCATCATCCAGTCTGCTGATTAAGTTATATAGTTACCTAATTAAACTACAGGTGCTTTGCCACCCTTGGATTTTAAGAGGAGTGTAGATGTGTGCAGAGAGCCTTTCTCCTCCTCTAAAGGGTGTCCATTAAGGATGGCATGACAGTCGGGAGAAAGAGGAGGCAAACATCTGGAAAACTGCCCTTGAAGAACATACAGAAAGAATGAGGGCTAGAGTTCCTTGGAAAAAATAGTCTAGAGACAATAAAATTTCATGAGCATGGCAGGAATATATGGGCAATCTCTTTTAGAACAGAAACTTCAGCTCTTGGCTGCAAGACTTTGTAACTTAATGTCAAATTGTGTTGGATGTTTCTTTCTTAGCGTTTTCAAAAATATCCATCATAGGCAAGGCTGCTGCTGTCTGCTTGTTTTTTAATATTGGACCACAAAACCCTGCAGAAGTGCTCTTGAGCTAAAACGCATCACTGATTAACAGTGGAGTGAGAGCTCAGTAGACATTCACTAAGTGGACAGATTGTGTTTTAGTTATAGTCATTGGCAGGCAGTCACAGTCATTGCCCCTTTTTGGAAAGGTGGATTTCTAAAAATTGATGAAATTTTCCAGGTGGAATATTTTATCACGTATTTATTGCTTCTTGCTCTAGATTATCGCTTAAATCCTGTGCTAAGGAAAGCCTGTAAAGCTGACATTCCAAAGTTCTGCCATGGTATCCTCACCAAGGCCAAGGATGATTCAGAGCTAGAAGGTCAAGTCATCTCTTGCCTCAAGCTGAGATATGCTGACCAGGTAAACTTGTGGGTCTCTCCACAGCACTGTGTTTATGGTGCTGCCTCTGTCCCTGGAGGTATTCTCTATGGAAGTCTTTAGCGCACCCGTTTTCCCACGACCTTTTTAATGCCTTCCCCAAGCCAGGTGCTAAGGGGCCAAGTAAAAACTGACATTCTCTGGTGGGCTGCTGTGTTTTCCCTTTGTTGCATGTAGCGCCTATCTTCAGACTGTGAAGACCAGATCCGCGTAATTATTCAGGAGTCTGCACTTGATTACCGCCTTGACCCTCAGCTGCAGCTGCACTGCTCAGATGAGGTAGGATTGGGTGTAAAACTGGGTCTGGATGGTGCTGGTCAGAGGAGATTTATCGAGAGAACAATTCTTTACTTTCTTTTTCTTCAGCCCTGAACTAATAGTTAGCTGCAGGCCCATTTTTTGCAGCTCTTAATGAGTTCCAGGTTATCTGTCCCTCTGAACTACACTTGGCATTAGTCTATCATACTGTCCTGTTGGCTTCATACTTATCTGTTGAACAAGGGTATTCTTTTATTATCACTCTCTACATATAATTTGTTCTTCCCTTTTTTTTATTGTGTATAGTTAATTCAGAATACCCCAGGATTTGCCATAAAAATAAAAGTGCTCTCAGTGGGGAGGGAAAAGAAGAGGGGTGTAGTAAAGATGGCTGAATGAGATGGTCATCACTACCCTTGGTGCATGTATGAGGACACAAATGGTGTGACTCTATCTGGTTTGCAACCAGAGAAATGGAAAAATTGAGCTCTATATATGTACTATGACTTGAAATGCATTTAAATAAATTAATTTTTGAAAAAGTGCTCTCATGATAGCTCTAAGTGCCTGTCCTTGGAAATTATTTTACTCCTAGCTAGAAAATCCTGTTCAATATACATCAATTTTAGGAAATCATAGCTAAAGGTGTTTCAAAGAAGCTTACTCATAAAACTGTCCAAAGAAAGTTAAGTTTGTTCTCTTCTCTGTGGGCTGAGAGCCCCTTTGTGTGTGCTTCCAAGTTGTGAGTCTGGGTTAACTCTGAACTCTGCAAATGTTACGCATTTGCTTTCAGTATTTTACTGGGTTCTATAACCTTCCTGGAATTAGGAAGTAGCCTTCTTTGTTGGCAAGTCCTAGAAAAGTGTACAGTCCTGCACAGTAGAGATCTATGCATTTACTAACTCAGTTCCATGTGCCTGTTACTGTGAAGGAGAATAGAACCCCAGAATCTGGCCTCTACAAGAAGACGGGTGTGCACTCCACCAGCAAGCTATTAGAGACGAGCTCTGGGCACAATGGGAGGATCACCACATCCACATGTTGAGAGACCCAGGTTTCTCACCTGCAGTGAGAAAAGTCACCAGTAGTGTCCAGGGACTATTGGACTCAGCAGGCTCATCTGTTCTGAAAGCCTTTTGCTCTTTTTTGTACCCAGCAGAGTGGCCTTGTTTTCTTTTGTCTCCTGAGCAGATTGCCAATCTTTGTGCAGAAGAAGCAGCAGCCCAGGAGCAGACAGGTCAAGTGGAAGAATGCCTCAAGGTCAACCTGCTCAAAATCAAAACTGAAATGTGTAAAAAGGTAACCATCATCACCTTTTTTTCCTCATGCCTTTGCTTCCCCACGCTTCTTTGAGTCAAGGTCTTGCTGTTTCCCAGGCTGGCCTCCAGCAGTCCTCCTGCCTCAGCCTCCCCAGTAGCTGAGACTACAGGCACCCTACTGAGCCTGGCTTTGCTCCCCTTTTTCTCTTCTTTTAATGTTATGGTCTGTGCTCCTTAGTAACAAAATTGGAAGTCTGAGCCTTCCTTCATGGTGTTCTATGCTATGCTCTTTTATAAAAATTTTTAAATCTGGTCCTTGATCGTTAAATTTCCTTTAACTTTTTCTTTCACATACACTAATTATTTGTAAATATGCCTCATCCTACGACTAGACCATTGTTTAAGGGCACTGTGAGCATGAAACAAAACAGTACCGTTTTATGGTTGTACACTCATGACAATCAATGAAACAAAATAACTAGTTCATTTGAGAAATGTCACGTTATTAGCAGGGTACAGTGGTTCACACCCGTAATCCCAGCAGTGCAGGTGGATGGCAAGGTGCAAGGCCAGCTTGGACAATTTAGCAAGACCCTTTCTCAAAATAAAATAGAAGCCGGGTGCGGTAATCCCAGCATGTAGGCTGAGACAGGAGAATCGAGAGTTCAAAGCCAGCCTCAGCAACAGCGAGGCACTAAACAACTCAGTGAGACCCTGTCTCTACATAAAACACAAAATAGGGCTGGGGGATGTGGCTGAGTGGTCAAGTACCTCTGAGTTCAATACCCAGTACCAAAAAATAAAAATAAAAAGGCTGGAGTTGTGGCTCAGTGATAGAGCACTTGCCTAGCATGTGTGAGGCACTGGGTTTGATCCTCAGCACCGCATATAAATAAATGAATAAAATAAAGGTCCATTAACATCTAAAAATACTTTTTTTAATAAATAAAATAGGGCAGGGATTGTAGCTCAGTAATAGACCATTAGCCTAGCCCGGGCAAGCCATTGCGTTCAATTCTCCATACCAGAAAATACTGACAATCAAATGATGCCTTCTAAGCATACATTATCGTACTACACTGAAAATGAAATTGACCAGTCTAGGCAAGTTAGCAAGAGCCTTTCTCAGTTTTACAAAAGGAGTGGAGATGCTCTCAGTGGCAGAGCATTTGTCTTCAAATCCAAGACCCTGAGTTCAACCCTGGTACTGCACAGAAAAGGACAAAGGAATTAATGTATTTGACCTTTTTTTTTTAAGAAAAACAATCTTGTTTAAAAGAGAGTTTTATTGATGTTATTGTTGAGTCATTAAGAATGTTGCTTGCAAATTTTTTAATCTTAAAATGTTTGATTCCACATGTTGTAAGGAGGTAGAAGCTGGTTAAAAACTTGAAGTTTTCCTTTGACTCCTTTGTCATCAAATGATCTCATATGATTTTTTTCCCCCCCCTTGGTACTCAGGGCACTGGATCACTGAGCCACATCCCCAGCCCTAATTTTTTTGTGTGTTTTATGTAGAGACAGGGTCTTACTGAGTTGCCTAGCTCCTCGCTGTTGCTGAGGCTGGTTTTGAACTTGCAATTCTCCTGTCTCAGCCTCCCTAAGTGCTGGGATTACAGGCTTGTGCCACCGTACCTGGCTTCTCATATAACTTTAGGGAGGATTTTTGAACAGTATTTGGGCCTTGTTTTGAGTGAGGGCTTTATGTTTGTTTTTATTTAGTTTTGTTATTGCCTTATAGAACTACAGTCTTCCCCTTTTTTTCGGTACCAGGAATTGAACTCAGGGACACTCGATCACTGAGCCACATCCTGCGCCCTATTTTGTATTTTATTGAGACAGGTTCTTGCTGAGTTGCTTAGCACCTCACCATTGCTGAGGCTGGCTTTGAACTCGTGATCCTCCTACCTCAGTCTAAAACCAAATTATTATTATTATTATTTTACACAATATCTTTGTTTTATTTATTTATTTTTATGTGGTGCTGAGGATTGAACCCAGTGCTTCACATGTACTAGGCGGGTGCTCTACCACTGAGCCACAACCCCAGCCCCACAAATTAATTTTTATTAATAAAATATTTCTGGGGCTAAGGTGTAGTAGCTCAGTGGTAGAGCATTTGCTTAGCATGTGCATGGCCCTGGGTTCAGTCCCCAGCACCACAAAGGAAAACATTTCTGGCCTATCTTTCCTCCTATCTATAATTTCATCATGCATAAGTGGAGCATCTGTAGAGTTGATTTTAGTTATAATATGTTTACATTGCTCTTGCTCTCATAGTAATGAATTCAGATAATTTCTCTTGCAGTAAAAGTTACGTTCTTGTGCTGGGTATGGTGGCACATGGCTATAATCCCAGGGGCTCGGGAGGCTGAGACAGAAGAATCGAAAGTTCAGAGCCAGCCTTAGCAATGGTGAGGCGCTAAGCAGCTCAGTGAGACCCTGTCTCTACATAAAACACAAAATAGGGCTGGGGATGTGGCTCAGTGGTTGAGTGCCCTTGAGTTTAATTCTCAGCACCAAAAAAGAAAAAAAAAAAAGTTTTGTCCATTCTTTTTTCCTTTTGGAGATAATACAGATAAAGTAGAATATTTTGTAAACAAATCAGTCCATATTTGGGAATTTTTATCTAGCCTATTATTCTCATTTTTACATTTCATGATTTTTCTGATTTCCCAAAATAACCAAATGACTGTATGACACCAATAAAAACACTATCATCTAGGTACTTGAAAATTATATAGCCAGACACTGTGGCACATACCTATAATCCCAGCTACCCTATGGCTAAAGCAGGAAGATTATAAGTTCAAGGCTAGTCTGGTCAACTTAGTGAGACCTTGTCTCAAAATGAAAAATCAAAAGGTCTAGGGATGATGTAATTCAGTGATGAAGGGATTGGCTAGCATGCACTAGGCCCCAGGTTCAGTCCCCATTACTACAAAAATGATGATGGTGATGGTGATGATGATGATCATCATATAATAGTAATAATGATACTGTGCTAGCCGGGCGTGGTGGCTCACGCTTGTAATCCCAGCTCTTTGGGAGGCTGAGACAGGAGAATCGCGAGTTGAAAGCCATCCTCAGCAATGGCGAGGCGCTAAGCAACTCAGTGAGACCCTGTCTCTACATAAAACACAAAATAGGGCTGGGGATGTGGCTCAGTGGTCGAGTGCCCCTGAGTTCAATCCCCAGTACCAAAAATAATAATAATAATAATAATGATACTGTGGCGTACCAGAATGCCAAGAACCCATATCTAATTTAACAAGCATGTGCAGTTCTTAGCTGTCCATAGCATATACTGGATCTCTCAGAGGTAGTTGATAAATTAAATTGGATGCCAAGAATTTGCATTCTGTGCATCATTGCCACCTGTCCCATGTTTATAGACAACAGGTCTAATGCATTTTCTCTACAAAAGTTCTCTCTGTAATGCCCTTCCCTTTCCAGGAAGTGTTAAACATGCTGAAGGAAAGTAAAGCAGACATCTTTGTGGACCCAGTTCTTCACACAGCATGTGCCCTGGACATTAAACACCACTGTGCAGCCATCACCCCTGGCCGTGGGCGTCGTAAGTCACTGAACTCACTTTGGCCCTTTCTGAACTCACTTGGAAGAAGCAAAGGCTCGCTCTCAGACATCAGTTGCTACTACTGTGTCTTGTGGCTGCAGCCCAACCATAGATACTATTCCTTGGGGGCAAGGTTCATGCCTTTGTGGCATAATCAATCTAGGAATGATCCTGAAAGTTTGAACTGACATAACCATAACCAGAGCTAAAGATTTGGTAGAAAGGGTATTGAGTGATTTATCACAAAAGCAAAAGTTAGGCCAGCATCATGGTCCTCTTCCCCTTCTCTTGTCCAAGCTAAGTTTCCCCAGGGGCCACAGTGTGCACAGTAGGCAGGTTCCGTGTAAGACTGGAACCTGGGCAGGTGTGAGGTTTGTTTCTGAACCAGGCACACCCAGTAAAAGTAGGAGTGGTCAGAGAGATTCTGGACAGCCATCTCTGGGAGTTACATCCCATCCCTCGCCATGCTGGATCTTGGATCAAGTTTTCTAGAATGGATTTGACTTTGTTGAGCCTGAAGATCTGAGTTCTCTGATAGTTGGGTATCCTTCCTCCAGCTTTATAGAAATGTCTCATTTCTGTATAGTTGCAGACTTTTCTTACCTATTTTCTCCCATAGAAATGTCCTGCTTAATGGAGGCCCTGGAGGATAAGCGAGTGAGGTTACAGCCTGAGTGCAAAAAGCGCCTCAATGACCGGATTGAAATGTGGAGTTACGCTGCAAAGGTAAAAGACCTAGTGAAGTTCCAGAGTGACCATCTATCTGTCCATTTCCAGTCTCTCTGAGGCATTTCCCTGGTGGTCTTGTCCTTGTAGGAAGACTAGCAGTAGGTATATTTGAAAAATTGGTCAGTGAGCCTTTCAAACTTCTTGACTGTTCATGAACCCAGAGCCCTCTTACTCCTTTGCAGTGGACTGAGTCTGCGAGTCTTTGCCAGCACCACCAGTCCTATGGCCCACCATTGAAAAGTGAGCCACCCAGAGAGAAGAAGGGCATCATGCCCATGGGAAAAAAAGAAATCCAAAAGTTCAAACCTCATTTTAAAAGATTTACACAGTCTTTGGAAGAAAGTATGTATGTCAGACAAGTGCTCAGCTGGCCTGGGACACAGAAAAGGACAAGATGAAGAAAGGCTTTTTTTTTTTTTATTTTTTTTAATTTTTTTTAGTTGTTGAATCTTTATTTTATTCATTATTTATATGTGGTGCTGAGGATCGAACCTAGTGCCTCACGCATGCCAGGCAAGCGCTCTACCACTGAGCTACAGCCCCAGCCCGAAGAAAGGCTTTGGGATGCATAGGGTGCCCCAGTAGAGAGACCTAGAGGAGCAGAGAGCTCCCTCCAGAAGTGCAGCTCAGTGAGAAGAGTGATAGTGCTTCTCATGTATGTATTGCTTTGTAATTTACAAAATGTTTTGATGGCTATGTTACCTCATATGAACCTCAGATTTCAACAAGGTAAGTAGAACGATTCCTTTAATTGCTTTATAGTGGAGGAAACTGACTTCAGAGATTATGACATCCCATCCCCCAGGTTTCTGCCTGAGGTTTCTCAATCCTTGCTTTTTTTTTGGTACTAGGGATTGAACTCAGGGGTACTCAATCACTGAGCCACATTTCCAGCCCTATTTTTGTATTTTATTTAGAAACAGCGTCTCACTGAGTTGCTTAGCGCCTCACCATTGCTGAGGCTGGCTTTGAACTTGCAATTCTCCTGTCTCAGCCTCCCAGAGTTCTGGGATTACAGGTGTGTGCCACTGCACCTGGCCCTTGTTTTGTTTTTTTTTGTTGTTGTTTAAGAGTAATGTCGTCAGGAGTGGTGGCACACGCCTGAAATCCCAGCACTTAGGGAGGCTGAGACAGGAGAATCGCGAATTCAAAGCCAGCTTCAGCAATGGTGAGGTGCTAAGCACCTCAGTGAGACCCTGTCTCTACATAAAACACAAAATAGGGCTGGGACTGTGGCACAGTGGTTGAGTGCCCCTGAGTT
>PVHX01014907.1:0-48626 GCA_004024805.1 Geosciurus inauris | reverse complement strand
TAGCCATCAGAAAGGCCGGAGCTCTTGCTCTGTGCAGCCCAGGAGAGGATGTCTCCCAGCCTTCAGGAAGGTGCTCAGCTTAGGGAAAGCAAACCTTGCTCCTTTTCAATTGAGAGCATCTTAGGACTGGACCAGAAGAAAGACTGTGTTCCATCCATGAAGCCTCACAGGCCCTGGGCAGACACCTGCAACTCCTCAGGTATGCCATTACTTAATTTTTAATTTCATTTGAGTTTTAATTTGTCCTTTATTTCACACTGCATAGAGTTAGAGAGAAACTGTGATTTCATTCAATGATATAGGTGAAGCATCTAGTACTTGGAATGCTTCCATCTGAGTCCTATGGTAAATAAAAAGAATATTTGCCTTAGATCTTAGTGTGAGTATAAGTTAACTCACAGGCAACTAAAAGTCTGCATTTACTTCAGAAAATCTGTTTATTTGACACATTAGATAGTCCATATCTGTTTTCACTGAAAAATAAAAAATAAAGTACAAAATGTTCTCTGTCACCAAGGCAGAATCTTCATTCTGGTTTTGGGGTTAATGAGGGGGCAGTTCTTTTGTGAAACCCAGGATTCCACTAAAAAAATTAAAGACAAGTTACTGAAATTACTTCTTATAGAACCTTGGGGAACATAGGATTGGCCACATAAGATGGGGTTTATTTTTCTGATTTTAGAGAAAGATGCAAACCTATGTCATGCCTCCAATCTTCCCAACGGGATCTCATTTCCTTGTATGGTGGATCACCCAATGCCAGAAGAAAGAGCTTTGAAATATGAAAATTACTTTTCAGCCTCAGAAAGACTATCTTTGAGAAGAGAGTTGAGTTGGTATAGAGGCCGAAGACCTAGAACTGCTTTTACCCAAAATCAGGTGGGAAGTGTTTTCATCCATTAATGGTAATACAAAGGCTTTAACTGATGTTCCCTTGAGCAAAAGGCTATTCATTCACTTTGGGATCACAGTTTTAGAAGCCTTGTTAATGAAACAATGGACTATCATATTTTAACCTTTCTGGATAATCACTTTAAAAGAAGTATTTAAATTAGTTGCCCAAAGATTAAGGGCATTTATTTTGTTATACAAATTAAAGCCCATTTTTGGTGACTTTAGAGTATCAACATTTTAAAGAATTCTTTTGTTATTCTAGATTGAAGTATTGGAAAATGTCTTTAGAGTAAACTGCTATCCTGGCATTGATATCAGAGAAGAATTAGCTCAAAAATTGAACCTAGAAGAAGACAGAATCCAGGTAATTTTCAAATTTAGTTGTTACTTGTGATGATTGAAATAATAATAATAATATAATGTTTCTGAGACCCATTTTATTTTTCCTTAATTTTAGATTTGGTTCCAAAATCGGCGTGCAAAGCTGAAAAGGTCCCATAGAGAATCACAGTTTTTAATGGCGAAAAAAATTTTCAACACAAATCTCCTGGAATAGGTAGAAAACTAAACATGTGAAATTATCTTCCAGTTGCAGATCATGAGAAATAAATGCAAATATCAAGTGCTAAAAATGTAATGTTTTCTTTCCTGCATTTCTCTGAATATTCAAATATATTTTCTGAAATATATTGTAAATAATTAAGATTATAGCATGGTACACATTATATTTGGACACTTTTAGTTACAATAAAGATCTTTCCTATGTATTTTAATAAAAATTTTCAGAAAAGCTATTTTTTAAGTGAGCAAAATTAATCTGATAAATTAGTATGCTAAAATCAGCAAACTCATGACTAAGTAATTCCACAAGATGGATTCCATTTACAGAGTATTTCAAGTAGAATAATCCAAAAAAGAAGAATTACAATCTATTTCATTTAGTTTCCTTCAAACATATTTTGAAACATGATTATGCTTAACCATATTATAAAATGTGATTTATTCATGAATCTTTTATGTGTCTTTTTTATTGGTGCATAATAATTATACAAAATAATGGGGTTTTTTGTGGCATATTTGTATATGCACATAACATAATTTGACCAATTTAATTCCCAGTACCTCTCCTTGCCCTACATGCCTCCTTCTCCCTGACTTTCTTTCCTCTACCTTACTGGTCTCCCTTCTATTTTTATGATACCTCTGTTTTTCCTTTTTCTGTCTGTATCTTCCACATATGAGAGAAAACATAACCTTTGATTCTCTGAGTCTCACTCATTTGTGAATCTTCAGTTTCTCTTGATTTATAGATTAAGCAGTGAGAATTTCTCAGTATATGTCAAAACAAATCCTTATAACATGCCAGTTGCTAGATTTTTTAAAAAGGAAATCATTATGTCATGTCAAAGCAGAGATATAAAAGCATCAGCTGTCATATTCACACAATTGATAATGCACTGAACAAAAGAATTAAGCTACAAATGCAAAATTTTTTTGAAATATTTTTTTAGTTGTACATGGACACAATATCTTTATTTATTTATTTTTATGTGGTGCTGAGGATCGAACCCAGCGCCTCACGCATGCAAGGCAAGCGCGCTACCACTGAGCCACAATCCCAGCCCACAAATGCAAAATTTTAAGTCTTCTAGTTCATTTAATATTGTGCTCTACTTCATTCTAGTGACAATGATCATCTGGCTTTTATCTACAACCAGTTTAATGACTTCCAATCAACTGTATATTTTGTTACAATATTATATTGACTGAGAAGGTGGGATAACTGACCTGCCTTTTGTATGTGCTCTGAAATAGTCACTGAAAATAATCAGGGCACTTTCTAAGTGAAAAAAACACTTTCTTTTCATTTCCCATTTTGCCATTTTACCTGCCATTTAAAAGATGGAGAGAAGATGTGTGACAAGAAGGGAGTCCTCTCCCCTGGAAATCTGGGTATTTGTTTTCTAGTTAATAGAAGACCTAAGTGGGTGGGTCGTTGTTGGTTTTGTTTTTTGTTTGTTTGGTCTTTTTAATGTTAGCTTGAGGACTTCCACTCTGTCCAGTGAAAGCATTTTCAACTTTGTCCATTCAAATTGAATTCTCCCTTGCTTCCCTTTTCCTTCTTCCCCAATGTCCTTCCTCTCTCCCAGTGATGATCAGAGTGGAAAGTTCTTGTGGAATTATTGAATCTGTAACCATTATACATTTTTTTCTAGGGTATACACACACACATACAGGGAAGGAGAGGTTTTTGTTTTTGTTTTTAATTGGAGGAAGTTTGTCTATTATGTCTAAGGAAAAGCAGCATGACTCCAATTTTAGAACTTTTTAAAATTATTCATTAAGCACACATTTGGAATACAGAGCTCTGTGTCCCAACAACTGGTCAGCAATAAACTGCTTATTCCTTTCTGCTACTGCAAGGCAGGGAAGGAAAAGGAAAAGAATAATAGCAGGGCAGCTAACAGGAAGACCAGAGATGTTAAATATCTCCAAGATAGTCTAGGCCACTTTTTCCAATATAAAGAGCTGTTTTCATTATTGGTATTAGTCAAAATTTGTCCTCAGGGAAACTTGTTTGGTCCCCATGAGGTTCCTATGAAATTGGATTAAGTTGGAATATAGAAATCACCAGGAGTAGGCCATGGGAGAATGAGTTGGAGAGAAATGTGTCATGTAACATAAATTTGTATTTAATCCCCCAAATCACATTTTATATGATTTAATTTAAGCAGTACAGAAGTAGAGTAAAATCTCCCTCAAACCTCATCCTTCAGATAACCATCATTAAATGTTTTCACGGGTCTTTTTGTGTATCATAAAAGCATCTATGTGGGGGCTGGGGCTGTAGCTCAGTGGTAGAGCGCTTGCCTAGCATGCGTGAGGCGCTGGGTTCAATCCTTAGCACCACATATAAATAATAAATGAATAAAATAAAGATACATCAACAACTAAAAACAATATTTTACAAAAAGCATCTATGTGTATATATACACACATTTGTTGTTTTTGCTGTTCTTTTTTTAAATGTGATCATACTTTATAATTTGTTCTGAATCTTTCTGATATCTTGCTATGTCAGAATTACATTTCTTTCTCCTTAGTATCTGATGAGTTTAGGATAAGATTTTAAGTATTGCACAGAACAAGAAACTATTCCACAATGTTAATATTCAGCATTTTTTGAAGTAGTGCTTTTTACAAATTGGGATTTTCAAAGAGAAATTGGTTTGTCTAGAATCTGAAGAGTATAAGGATTCTGTATAAAACTATATAAAATCTAGAAGAAATGAAACAACATCACATTGATCAACTAACGCCTAATTTAATCATAAAATTAAGCATATTTACAAAATGTCTAGAGAACGTAGTAAAAAAGTAAACATAGTAAAAGACTAGAGAAACATAGTAATTCCAGAATATTATTATCTCAGTATTTTCCAGCAACAATTTTATGTAAATGATTTGTGTGATCCTAAAATTCAGTTCCATTTACTTACATGTGTTTATAGATGAAATAAATTATGTTTATAACTGAGGATATATATGTATAACTGAAATAACATAATAGCAATAATACATTTAGAACTGAAACATTTAAAAGTCAGAAAAAGTTAGTGTAATACCAGAATTTATAATATTAAAGGAGTAACTAACTATAAATATAATATACATATTCTTTTATATTTTCTAATACTAATAACAATATCAGTTTTAGTTTAACTTTTATGAAGCAGGTTCATAATATATAAGAATATTCAAGAAACAAGATAATATATAAGATCACTACTGTATTTCCCCTGAAATTATTTTCAAAAACCTAAAAGGTCTGGGCAGAGTGACACGTCTAATCCCAGTGAGTAGGAAAGCTGAGGCAGAAGGATCACAAGGTTGAGGGTAGCCTCAGCAATTTAGCAGGACCCTGTCTCAAAATTCAATAATAAATAAATTTAAAAAATGAAAAAGAACTGTGGATGTAAGTCAGTGGTAAAGTGCCCCTGGGTTCAGTCCCCAGTATCAAAAAGTAAAACAAGGGGCTGGGGTTATGGCGCAGTGGTAGCGTGCTCGCCTAGCACGCGGGAGGCACTGGGTTCGATCCTCATAACACCACATAAAATAAAGATATTCTGTCCACCCACAACTAAAAAATAAATATTTAAAAAAAAAAAAGTAAAACAAAACCCTAAAAGTTAAGACTAATCTTGTTAAAGAAAATAATGAATTAGTAACATTTTTGGAATTACAATTGGTAATAATTTGGAAAGTATATGATATTCAGGGAAAAATTGGACTTTCAATTTGAGGAAAAATCAAGCAAAATGAAAATGGAAATAAAAATCTACGATAGAATTCTCTTTCCCTCAAAACACACAGGCTCTAATCCATAGCTTATCTCTGCTCCTGGTAATTCCAGGCCTTTGTCTCCATTAATGCCCAGGACAAGGTGAACAGTAGTAACAAATCAAACTAATGCAGTCAGCCTAAGACCTGAAGCGTCTCTATTATCTGACAACTGCCTAAATGAGGTTATTTGGTCTCCTGTAATGGCATTTGTCTCTTGTGAAGCCAGCCAGACAAAGCCCATCACTAAAGAGTACCAGAGGAAACAATGGCTGTGTGTGCTGGTGGTCAACTTTTTAGTTAATCAGTGTTAATAGCCTAGCCCTTTCAGGGCCTACATCTTATCACACATCACACGAATGGCATAAATCTCCCATTAGTAAACCCAACACAACACCATCAACCTGGGTCTCATGCCTGCCTCTAAGGGCAGGGAACCCAAAGCCAGTTTGTTTACTTGATAGAAAACCCCCATCACTTCAGGCACGGTGGCACACACTTGTAATTCCAGCACTTAGGGAGGCTGAGACAGGAGATCACAAGTTCAAGGCCGGCCTCAGCAATGGCGAGGTGCTAAGCAACTCAGTGAGATCCTGTCTCTACATAAAAAACACAAAATAGGGCTGTGGTTCAGTGGTCGAGTACCCCTGAGTTTAATCCCCAGTACCAAAAAACAAAAAAAAAAAACCCTACATCACTATGACAGATGATGACTTGCTGTCTCCATTTCACTGAGCCCCATAGCAATAAAAACTCCTCCACGTTCCTTTGGCTAAATTTAATGCTCATTTGTACTCTGCTTCCTATTTGGGAACCCTCCCACAGCAGTGAAGGCAGCTCTTGGTGGTTCTCACCACTCTATACCCTGTTAGACTCACCCTCCCCGTTTTCTTCCCTTACTATTCTCCTTTTCCTCTTTCCTTGCTAATTATTTATTATTTATAATAAATAATATTTATTATAAATTATAATAAATATTATTTAAATAATATTGGTATAAACAGGCTTTACTGAGTCCCACAAATGATCCTCCAGTCAAAAAAGTTTATCTTATGCCTTCTGTCTAGTGTAAAATCACCAACATTTAAGAACTTCATGGCTGTTCTCTCCCTCCAGGTCTCCTAGGATGGCCTAGGGACCATCTGCCTTAACATTTTATAGCAAGGTGATTTTAGTGGAATAAATGAGACTATAACTTGTGTCCTATTGTCATATTTACCACATCAAAAGCTTGTAAATAACCTGAGTAGCTGTTTCCCCTTTAGCTTGGTCTCCAAATGGAGAAACACAAAGACCTAAATCAACCTGCAGTCTAGAGCCGCGCCTGGATACACACTGCCAATCCCCCCACCCACTGACCTGTGATCAAGAGGAGTTTAAGGACTTAGAAAAATAGCATTGTTGCAGCTATTCAAGGTACTACATATAGTTTTTCTTATTGAAGTCTCAGTTCTTTATATAGTAAATATTTGTTTACGTGTTTACCATATTTTGATTCATAATTTATTAACACCTTTGAATTTTATGGCTTTTGCATACAGAAATTTTAAAATTTAAATATTTTTACTTAAATCTTAGTCTTTTCTTTCATGACTTTTCTTGGGGCTGTATTGATACCTTCCCATTCTTATGATTCTCTTCTAATAACCTGATGGCTTCTCTTTATGATTTATATACATTTGTTGGATTTTTAGTCCATCAGTTTTCTTTTTTTTAAATATTTTTTTAAGCTGGGTGTGGTGGTGCATGCACTTTGGGAGGCTGAGACAGGAGAATCGTGAGTTCAAAGCCAGCCTCAGCAACCGCAAGGCGCTAAGCAACTCAGTGAGAGCCTGTCTCTACATAAAACACAAAATAGGGCTGAGGGTGTGGCTCAGTGGTTGAGTACCTCTTAGTTCAATCCCCAGTACCAAAAAAACAAAAATATTTTTTAGTTGTACATGAATAAAATACCTTTATTTATTTATTTTATGTAGTGCTGAGAATCAAATCCAGTGCCCCACACATGCAAGGCAAGCATTCTACCACTGAGCCACAACCCAGCCCCATCCATCAGTTTTCTTTCCATACTGAATGTGATGACCAGAACAATACTCCTCAAAAGAGTTGTAGAGATAAAAGATGATTACACTAATAATAAAAATAATAATGCCATTTAAGTGCCTGCTATAGACCAAATAGTCCCCCTAGAATTCATTAGTTGTAACCTAATCACCAATATGGTATTTGGCAGTGGGCCTTTTGGGAGGAGACTAGGTCATAAATGTAGAGCCCTCATAACTGGTGTCAGTGCCCTTGTAAAAAGGACCCCAGAGAGCTCCTTTGCCACTTCCACCATGTGAGGACATAGCTAGAAAGCCATCTGTAACCCAGAAAGCAAGTACTCGCCAGAAACTGAATCTGACTGTGCTTTAATCTTGTTCTTCCCAGCCTTCAGAACTGTGAGAGGTAAATTTCTGTTGTTTATAAGCTATCCAGTCTGTGGTATTTTTGTTAGAGCAGCCCAAACAAAGACAGTGTCCACTATGAGCTGTGTGGTATGGTACTTCATATGAATTATTCCATTTAATTTTCATTTTTTTTTGGTGGTGCTAGAGATTGAACCCAGGGCCTTGTGCATGTGAGGCAAGCACTCTACCAACTAAGCTATATCCCCAGCATGATCCCATTTAATTTTCCCAGTAGTTGTGCAAAGTGGATATAGTCAAGCCACTTTACAAATAAGGAAACCTGAGCTGGGGGCAGTGGCTCATATCTGTAATCCCAGCAATTTGAGAGGCTGAGGCAGGAGGATTACAAGTTCAAAGGCAGCCATAGCAACTTAGTGAGGCCCTAGGCAATTTAGGGAGACCCTGTCTCAAAATAAAAAAAAGCTAGGGATGTTGCTCAGTGGTTAAGCATCCCTGGGTTCAATCCCAGTGCCAAACACAAAACAAATAAGGAAACCTTGCCTCAAATATTTTTATTATAATGAAATTGAAGAACATAGATTAAATAATTGATCAATATCACACAAGTAGTAATTGGCCCAGCCAGAATTCAGACCATGTTCTGTCTGACTCCAGAGACCCCTCTTTCCACAAAGCCTTCCAGAAGATGAAATCACTAGTGTGATGCCAGTATTTAGAAAAGCATACTGAATTTTTCTTTTCTTCCTTCCTTCCTTGCTTTTGTTTTTTAAGGGAAGCAAGAATAGAGATCTCAGTGCTAGATATGTAAAGTAGTCAAATTCTCTTAAGTTCCAAGAATTCTTTATTAATAATATGTTCTCTCTATTTAAGTGGTATTTTAGTTAGAAAGTATGTTCTTCCTTGTCTATATGAATTTAAAATCTTAAAATTATGATTGAACAATACTAAGTCCTTTTCACATAAAATTGCCATCAGATATTTGTATAAATACATATATATTCATTCATGTAGAAGGCACTACTTAAAATGATTCTGATGTACACAATATGTGCATATTGCCTATATAATAGACTTTTCTAGGAGTAAAGTGTTGAATTAAAAAGTAAGTTACACGCTGGGCGTGGTGGTGCACACCTGTAATCCCAGCACTTTGGGAGGCTGAGACAGGAGAATCGCGAGTTCAAAGCCAGCCTCAGCAACCGGAAAGGCACTAAGCAACTCAGTGAGACCCTGTCTCTACATAAAACACAAAATAGGGCTGGGCATGTGGCTCAGTGGTTGAGTGCCCCTGAGTTCGATCCCAGTAACAAAAAGAAAAAAGAAAAAGAAAAGAAGCAAGTTACAGGGGCTGGGTTGTATCTCAGTGGCAGAGCACTTTCCTCACATGTGTGAGGCACAGGGTTTGATCCTCAGCACCACATAAAAAAATAAAGGTATTGTGCCCATCTACAACTAAAAATACTGTTTTAAAAAAGCAAGTTACAGAATATGCATATTCTATCATTTATGTAAAAAGCAAAAGGACACTAAAATAGCTATATATGTGTGTGAATGTGGGGACAAAGTCTAAAAGGACATACAATGAATTGTTGAAACTGTAACAAGTAGTTACTATGAAAAAAGCAAAAGAAATTTTACTTTCTGTAATTTTTTAATTTTAGTTGTAGATGGACACAATAGTTTTTATTTATTTATTCTTATGTGATGCTGAAGATCAAACCTAGTGCCTCACACATGGTAGGCAAGTGCTCTACCACTGTGCTACAACTCCAGCCCACTTTCTATGTTTTATGAAGCTATATGTTGTAGCATAGAGTTAGGAGTAGGGGACCGAGTTAAAATCAGAAAGAGAAAGTCCAAAATATACAAGTCAAAACAAGAAAATGCCACTTTATACTCACTAGGATGGCAATAATAAAAAAGACAATAACAAGTGTCTCCAAGAATACAAAACAATTGGAACCCTTATATGTTGCTGGTGGTAATGTAGAATGGTGCACCTACTTTGGAAATAATTTCTCAGTTCCCCAAAAAGTTAAAACATAGAGTTACTGTATGATCCTACAATTCCATTCCTCAGTCTATACTCAAGAAAACTGAAAACATATGTCCACAGAAAAACTTGTGTACCAGTGCTTAATGTTATTCATAATAACCAAAAAGTGGAAAGAACCCAAGTGGCCATTGATTGATGAATGCATAAAGAAATGTGCCATATTCGTACAATGGAATGTTATTCAATCATAAAATGCACATATGCTGCAGTATGATTGAGCCTTGAAAACATATGGCCAAGTGAAAGAAGCCAGTCACAAAAGGTTACATATGGTATGGTTCTGTTTGTATGAAATGTCCAGAATAGGCAAAATCATAGAGATGAAAAATAGAGCTGGGCACAGTGGTATACACCTGTAATTCCAGCTACCCTGAAGGCTGAGGCAGGAGGACTGCAAGTTTGATGCCAGTCTGGGCAATTTAGCAAGACAGTCTCAAAATAAAACAAAGGGCTGGGGTGTAGCTCAGGGCCTTGGATTCTATCCCCCCCACTACCCCACTACACACACAAAAATAGATTAGTGGTTGCCAGCAACTAGAGAGAGTGACTACTAATGAGTATGGAGTTCTTAGGAGAGTGTTGATAATACTCTGGAATTAGATGTTGTGATGGTTGTACAACCTTGTGAGTGTAGATATTTGTCAGACTTCTCCAGGGAAACAGAACCTACAGGAGGAAAAAATATATATATATATACACACACACACACACATACATATACATATATATAAACAGACATTATATACACATATATGTGTGTATACACATATGTATATACATACATAGAAATTTATTTTAGGCAAATGGTCCACACAATTGAGGCCTGGTAAGTTCAAAATCTGGTGTGGGAAGCTGGCAAGCTAGAGGCTGAAAAGAGTTGAAGATTGAATCCAAAGACAGGCTGGAGACTCAGGAAGAGCTGATGTTGCTGTGCAAGTCTGAAGGCCATTTGTTGGCTGAATTTCCTCTCGCTTGGAAAAGTTCAGTCTTTTGTTCTCTTTAGATCTTTAGTTGATTAGATAACTCTCGCTCACATTATGGAGGGCAATATGCTTTACTCAAAGTCAATCAATTTCAATGTTAACTCATGTAAAAACACCTCACAGAAGCATCTAGAATAATGTTTGACACAATATTGGGTTATTATGGGCTTGCCAAGTCAACACATAAAATTAAGTACACTAAAAAACAATTACATACTTTTTAAAAAATTTTGTACCAGAGATTGGACCCTCAGGGGTGGCTTTACCACTGATCTGCATCCCCAGTCCTTTTTATATTTTTATTTGGAGACAGGGACTCGCTTGGTTGCTGAGAGTCTTGCTAAATTTCTTTTTTTTTTTTTTTTTTTTTGGTACTGGAGATTGAACTCAGGGGCACTCGACCACTGAGCCACATCCCCAGCCCTGTTTTGTGTTTTATGTAGAGACAGGGTTTCACTGAGTTGCTTAGCACCTCGACATTGCTGAGGCTGGCTTTGAACTCACAATTCTCCTGTCTCAGTCTCCCTAAGTGCTGGGATTACAGGCTTGAGCCACTGCGCCCGGCTGTCTTGCTAAATTTCTGAGACTGGCCTCAAACTCGTGATCTTCCTGCCTCAGTCTCTGGGATTATATTTGTGTACCACCAGCCATAGTAAACTCTTAAAAGAATTAGGGAAAGGATATAAAAAAACTACTGGAAAGCAGTTTGAAACTAAAAGAGAATAGTGGGCTGGGGCTGTAGCTCAGTGGTAGAGCGCTTGCCTAGCATGTGTGAGGTACTGGGTTCGATCCTCAGCACCACGTATAAATAATAAATGAATAAAATAAAGATCCATCAACAACTAAAAAAAAATTTAAAAATAAATAAATAAAAAATAAAAAAGAATAGTATCCTAGGGCCATTATGCTTAAAGATACATACTCAGCTAGAGGAGGCCTTGAATTCAGTTACCAGCATCACAAAACAAGTACCTGAATACAACATAATTGTTAACAGGATCTTCATTGTGCTTCCTCACTTAGTTAAGGGTAACTCATTGGGATGTATATGTTAAGCTCATTACAATTCTGTTTGCTGAGAGTTGTTACCCCTCCTGTTTGCAACTTTTCTGCAAGTTTGATATTGTTTAAATACAAAAAGTCTGAATGTGGTGCTGCATGCCTGTAATCCCAGCAGCCAGGGAGGCTGAGGCAGGAGAATGGCGAGTTCAAAGCCAGCCTCAGTAAAAGTGAGGCTCTAAGCAACTCCTGGAGACCCTGTCTCTAAATAAAATACAAAATAGGGCTGTGGATGTAGTTCAGTGATGGAGTGCCCCTGAGTTCTATTCTTTTTTTTTTTTTTTTTTGAATATTTTTTTTAGTTGTAGATGGACACAATATCTTTATTTTATTTATTTATTTTTATGTGGTGCTGAGGATGAAACCCAGTGCCTCACGCATGCGAGGCAAGTGCACTACCACTGAGCTACAATCCCAGCCCCCACTGAGTTCAATTCTTGGTACCCAGTAAATAAATAAATAAATACAAAAAGACTCTCCTGCCTGGAAATTTAAAACTTTGTATTAAACAACTTTGGGTGAAAAGGTGAACCATTATTACAGAGCTTCTAAAAAATAATGATAGACTCAGGAGGCTAAGACAGGAGGATCTCAGGTTCAAAACCAGTCTTAGCAACTTAGTGAGACCCTTTCTCAAAATAAAAAATAAAAAGGACTACGGATGTAGCTCAGTGGTAAAGCACCCCTGGTTTTAAGACCCAATACCAAAAAATAAAAATAAAAAAATAAACAATAAAAAAGAGTGATCATGAAAATATGTAACAGTATGTATGGAATATAAATAAAGCTAATATGCCAAGAAAATTCATATCCCTAACCACATGTGTCAATAATAGTGCAAGAACGAAAATAAATTAATTATAACCAAGAGGCAAAGAACCAGGTGTGGTAGTACATACCTGTAATCCCAGTGGCTTGGGAGGCTGAGATAGGAGGATGTAAATTCAAGGCTAGCCTCAGCGAGTTAGTGAGGCCATAGCAATTTAGTGAGACCCTGTCTCAAAATTAAAAAACAAAAAGGGCTGGGGATGTGGCTCTCTGGTAACTCCCCGCCCTTGGGCTAAATCTCTAGTACCAAAAAGAAAAAAGAAACAAGGAAAGAATAATAGAATATATAAACAACAAAAATAAGCACAAGGCCGGGCGTGGCATCATATGCCTGTAATCCCAGCACTTTGGGAGACTGAGACAGGAGAATTGCATGTTCAAAGCCAGCCTCAGCAATGGCGAGGCTCTAAGCAACTTAGTGAGACTGTGTCTCTAAATAAAACACAAAATAGGGTTGGGGATGTGGCTCAGTGGTTGAGTGCCCCTGAGTTCAATCCCCAGCACCACAAATAATAATAATAATAAGCACAAGGATGGAACCAATAAAGTTAAGACCAATAGAAATTAGTGGATAGAGAGTAGGAAATGGTGTAAATTAAGTCAAGTAAATTAGAAGAAAAATTTTAAATCATGAGACTACTTTGTAGGCCTTTAAGAAAACACATATGAAAATCTACACAAAATGGTGAATTTTCTTTAAAAAAAAAAACCTAGGGCTGGAGCTGTAGCTCAGTGGTAGAGCGCTTGCCTAGCATGCGTGAGGCACTGGGTTCGATCCTCAGCACCACATACAAACAATAAATGAATAAAATAAAGATCCATCAACAACTAAAAATATATATTAAAAAAACAACCTAGAATTTTAAAAAGTCAATTCTTTTAGAGATAAAATCATAGATATATATTTTTTTTCTTTTTTTGGTAAAGGGGCTAGAACCCAGGGACACTTAACCACTGAGCCACATCCCTGACCCTTTTTATTTCGAGACAGGATCTTGCTAAATTGCTTAGGGCCTAAATTGTTGAGGTTGGCTTCAAACTTGCACTAGCCTCCCAAGTCACTGGGATTACAGGAGTGAGCCATCAGGCCTGGGACTCCATAGGTCCTTGGATAGAATAAGGTTAACCTTGAGAACAAAAAAAATTATTTTCATTTGGGCTAATTAGGGTTGCAATCTAGGAAAACAGATACGAACAATCTTGAAAATGTACTCTGAGGTTTTACAAAATGGTGGGTGTATTTATAGCTTTAAACCAAATGGGGGTTGTAAATTATATCACTTGTTAGTGAGCAATTATGATTGGTGCAGGCAAAAATTAAACTGTCTTGCAAGAAAGGGATTGGGTGTGACCTCAACCTCTGGGTCATTTGAGGGGTAGGGTTCACAGAAGGTCAGCAGAGGTTAACAGCATATCAAAGGTCAACTCACATCTGGGGCTGGGCTTTTCTGCAGCCCAGTTCAAAGGTTCAGCTTTGGACCTGTCTGAGATCTGATTAGCAACAGCCTTCCAAATTCCATTTTAAATAGCCAGGACCAATGTTACTCGATTTTGATTTTTTTTTTTCCTTGACTTCCTGACAAAATCTTCAACAAAATTTCATATTTATTTTTGTTTAAAAAATAAACACATATAAGAAAATATAAATTGATGGACACATTTTTGGTACAAAATATTTTATTTCATGGTGAAAACAAGAAACATTTCCACAAATATCAGGAACAAAGCAAGGATGCCCCTATCTCCATTACTAGAAATACAAAAGGTTCTTTTAGCAATAGAAAGTTAAGGCTAGATTTCATTTGCAAAATAACAATAAATAATGGCAAGAAAAATATAAAAGAGGGCTGCAGTTGTGGCTCAGTGGAACTTACTTAGCATGTGTGAGGCACTGGGTTTGATCCTCAGCACCACATAAAAATAAATAAATAAAGGTATTGTATCTATAACAACACCAAAAAAAGAAAAAAGAAAAGAAAAATATCAAAAGGGTAAATCTGCTGCTGAGGATTACCCCTACCAGACATTAAGACTATTGGGGATTGAATCCAGGGCCTCATGGCTGCTAGGCAAGCATTCTGTCACTGAGCTACATCCAAAGCCCTAGAAAATACTTGTGCTGAATGAAAATGGAAATAGAATATGTCAGATATGTGAAATGCAGCTGAAGTAGTACTTAGAGGGAAATGTCTAGTGTTAAAGACATTGTAGTAAAGAGAATTCTCAATAATCTTCTACCATAAGAAAATTGAAAGAAAGCATAATTTAGAATAAGCAGAAGTAAGGTAATAATAAATATAAAACCAGCCAGGCATGGTAGTGCCTGTAATCCCAGCTACTCAAGAGGCATAGCCAGGTGCGGTGGCGCAAGCCTGTAATCCCAGCACTTAGGGAGGCTGAGACAGGAGAATCGCGAGTTCAAAGCCAGCCTCAGCAATGGCGAGGTGCTAAGCAGCTCAGTGAGACCCTGTCTCTACATAAAACACAAAATAGGGCTGGGGGTGTGGCTCAGTGGTCGAGTGCCCCTGAGTTCAATCCCTGGTACAAAAAAAATGCAGCTCAGTGGTAGAACCCCAATGGGTTCAATACCAGGCACCACAAAAAAATTTTAAGCCAGGCATAGTGGCACATGCCTGCAATCCCAGCAATTTCAATGAGGCAAGAGGATCACAAGTTCAAAGCCAGCCTTAGCAATTTAGCAAGGACCTAAGCAAACTAAAAAAATAGAAAGGACTGGGGATGTGGCTCAGTGGTAAAGTGCCCCCTAGGTTTAATCCCCAGTACCCAATATATATAGATATAGATATCAGAAATACATGTATAAATCAGAAATACATATACGTATATATAAATTAGAAACAAAAAACTAATTTTTAAAAAATATCAATAAAATTGATAAACTTCTAGCCATGCTAACAAATAAAAGAGAGGAAAAACTACAATATCTGGAATGAAAGAGGGATTATAAACACACACCAGCAATATTAATAGAAGAATAAACTGGGTGTGGTGTCACACACCTGTAATCCCAGCAACTCAGCAACTTGGGAGGCTGAGGCAGGAAGATCACAAATTCAAGACCAGTCTCAGCAATTTAGCAAGACTCTGTCTCAAAATAAAAAAATGGAAAGGATTGGGGATATAATTCAGTGGTAAAGTGCCCCTGGGTTTGATCTCCAGTACCAAGAAAGAAAAAAGAACACTATTAACAATTCTATGTGCATAAATTCAATAGTTTAGAAGAAACAGAACAAATCTACAATCTACTAAAAATTCGCCCAAGAGAAAATAGATAAACTTAGTCATATACTCATTAAAGAAATGTGAAATTGGTGCACGCCTGTAATCCCGGCACTTTGGGAGGCTGAGACAGGAGAATCGCGGGTTCAAAGCCAGCCTTAGCAACAGCAAGGCACTAAACAACTCAGTGAGAGCCTGCCTCTAAATAAAAAATAGGGCTGGGGATGTGGGTCAGTGGTTGAGTACTCCTGAATTCAATACCTAGTACCAAAAAAAAAAAAAAAAGTGAAATAGTGTTAAATCTCTGAAAAGGGAAACTCCAGGCCCAGATGACTTCAATGTCAAATTCTATCTACATTTAAAAAGGGTAGTTGAGGATATAGATTAGTTTGCCTGAATACATACAAGGCCCTGAATTTAATCCCTAGTACCAAAAATGAAAAAAGAAAAGAAAAAGAAATGTAGTTGTCAGTCTGCCCTAAAGTGATATAACATGATTTTAACATGATTCCCACCAAAATCTTAGCTTTTTTTAATATTAACAGTCTGTTTGCAAAATGCATATGGAAAGGCAAAGGAACTAGAACAGATAAAATAAGTTTGAAACATAAGAGCAGACACACAGGAATCATACTGCTTCATTTTAAGACTTACTATAAAGCTATGGTAATTAAAGCATTGTGGTATTTGGGACCAGGCACACGTATCTATAACATAACAGAATAGAGCCAATTTTCTCAATCTTTGCAATATTGACGGACTCAAACCTTGCAAATGTCCCTTGGTAACTGAAATCACTGGATAACCACTGGAATACAGCATTCTGAAATAGACCCACATAAATATGATTTATTGATTTCTTTTTTTTTTTTTTAAATTTTTTTTTTTAGTCGTTGATGGATCTTTATTTTATTTATTATTCATATGTGGTGCTGAGGATCGAACCCAGTGCCTCACACATGCTAGGCAAGCGCTCTACCACTGAGCTACACCCTCAGCCCCATGATTTATTGATTTCTGACAAAGGGGCAAAGGCTATTCAAAAGAGAAAAAATAGTTTGTTCAACAAATGGTGTTTGAACAATTGGAAATCCATATGCAAAAAAAAAAATGAAGCTTCTCCTTAACTTTACACCTTATACCAAAATTGGCTCAAAAGGGGTCATAGATCTAAATATAAAGTGTAAAACTATTAAATGTTTAGAAGAAAAGATAGGAAAAAATCTTTGTGACCTTGCTTAAATAGAGTTCTTAAATATGACACCAAAAACATAATCTATAAGAGAAAAAAATGAACTGGATTTCACTAAAATGTGAAACTTTCTCTGTGAAAGAAAATAGAATGAGAAAACAAACTACAGACTAGAAATTATTTGCCAATTATATATCTAACAAAGGACTTGTATCCAGGATATGTATAGAATTTTGAAAATACACCATAAGAAAGTAAACCCAATAAACATGAGCAAAATATTTGAATAGATACATAATTTAAAAAGATATACAAATAACAAGCACATGGAGTGAGGCTCACCATCATTAACAATTAGGGAGAGAAAAATGAAACCACAGTGAAATACCACCAAGTACCTACTAGAATACCTACGGGGAAAGGGAGGAAAAGCTGCCAATAAGTACAAACAAGAATGCAGAACAAAGCCGGGCGCGGTGGCTCAAGCCTGTAATCCCAGCTCTTAGGGAGGCTGAGACAGGAGAATTGCGAGTTCAAAGCCAGCCTCAGCAATGGTGAGGTGCTAAGCAACTCAGTGAGACCCTGTCTCTACATAAAACACAAAATAGGGCTGGGGATGTGGCTCAGTGGTCGAGTACCCCTGAGTTCAATCCCTAGTACCCCCCCCAAAAAAAGAATGCGAAACAGGGGTTGGGGTTGTGGCTCAGTGGTAGAGCGCTTGCCTAGCGTGTGTGAGGCACTGGGTTTGATCCTCAGCACCACAAGTAAATAATAAGAGAATAAAATAAAGATCCATCAACAACTAAAAAAAAAATTTTTTTAAAAAGAATGCAGAACAACCAGAACTCTGATTCATTAAAGGTGGGAATGCAAAATGGGATAGCTATTTTTTGAAATAGTTTCTTCAAAATAGCAGTTTCTTTAAAAAGCAAAACATGTTTATCATATGACTCAGGAATCCCACTTTTAGATTTTTACCTTTAAAACCAAATACAAGGGCTGAGGTTGTGGCTTAGTGGTAGAGCACTTGCCTAGCATGTGTGAGACACTGGGTTCAATTTGCAGCACCACATTAAAAAATAATGATAATAAAGGTTAAATTCTTTTTAAAAAAAAAGGAATATTCACTGAAGGCTATTTGTAATGACAAAATATTAGAATAACCTAAATGTCCACACATAGGAGAGTGGTTAAATAAAATCTAATATAGTTGGAATACTAGACACTGTACAAAAGATTAAAAATCTCTGCGTACTGATAATATATATCCTAGAGTGATGTCCAGGATATATATTATCAAGCAAGCAAAGAAAAGTGCTAAAAAGTGTGAAAAGGGATGGGGATATGGTTCTGTAGAAAGGAGAAATTAAAAAAACATAGATACATGGACTGGGGAATGTAGCTTAGCGGTAAAACACTTGCCTGGCATATGTGAGGCTCTGGGTTCAATCCCCAGCACCTGAGAAAAAAAAATAGATGTAGTTGGGCATGGTGACACATGCCTGTAATCCCAGCAACTTGGGACAGAAGGATCATAAATTCAAGGCCAGCCTGGGCAACCCAGCAAGACCCTGAGCAACTTGGTGAGACCCTGTCTCAAATAATGAAAAGAACTGAGGATGTGGGTTCAATCCCAGTACTGCTAAAAATGAAATGAAATGAAATGAAATGAAATAGAAAAAGAAAAAAGCTAATATATCTGCATCTGTTTTCTTTTTCTTTTTTTCTTTTCTTTTTTCTTTTTTTGTTGTTGGCAGTACTAGGATTAAACCCAGGGACTCTACCACAGAGTTACATCCTTTCCCCTCACTTTGTTTTAGTACTGACAATTGAACCCAGGAGCACTGCATCCCCAATCCTTTTATTTTTTGTTTTGATATACATAGTCTCACTAAGATGCCAAGGCTGGCCATGAATTTGCCTCAGCCTACTGAGTAGCTGGGATTACAGATGTGCATCACCACCTTGCCTGATGTGGTTTATTTTTAAATAGATACAAAGAAAAAATAAACCAAAAGATGAAATTGGTTACATTTTGGGAGAAGGGACGTATGTCAGGGATGACAGCATAGGACAGAGTGGAAGGCCTGGACAGGGGTATAGGAGGAGTTAAATTCTTATGTTATTTATCTATAATGCAATGTTGGGTTCTCAGGACTGTATTTTTTTTTTAAAAAAAATTTTTGTAGTTGTGAATGGACAACATGCCTTTATTTTGTTTATTTTTATGTAGTGCTGAGGATGGAACCCAGTGCCTCATGCGTACGAGGCAAGCACTCTGCCACTGAGCTACAACTCCAGCCCCTCAGGACTGTATTAAATGTTCCACATGCTCAAAAATTAAAACCAACAAGGATGGAAGAATAAAAACCCTTTTATATTCAAATAAAAATTTGAATATCAGCAAAAACAATAAACAACATTAATTTAAATGAAGTAGGGTCAGGAGAGGTACAGAACCTGCCCAAGGAATTTTTGCAAACATTGACTTGACTCTATAAACTCAGACTCAAAATAAAGAACTATAAACAAATATTGAACCCTTGTTAGTGGGTTTGCTTTTTGTAGTGGTGTGTATTAATAATTCTGAAACTATTCTCTGTGTATTACAGATTTAAGCAAGTAAGTGAACATGTTGGGTATGGGAGCTGGGTTTCCAACAGGTGGGGAAAGGAATTGAAGTCTGGAAAGCAGAAGACGAATGAATGTTGTTATGTTGGGCTGGAATTGGAGTCAGTAATGTGGGTTTAGGACATGTGAGAGCAGGTTGTTTGGTGATAAGAGACTGTGGCACTCCTACACATAAGAACAACATTAAAAAGCTGTGAATGGTAGGCTGGTGCCTGGCTGGGTACTTACAGATGCCTCATACGCTGCAGAATTGTAACTGACCATCTACATTCCAAGCTTGTCCTCACTATTGAATCACGAAGATGATTTTCTGCCAGTGGCACATTTTTTTAGTTTAAGACTTGGAACAATAGTGAAATAGTCTAAAGCCTGTGCATGAGCCAGGCTTTCTGTGGCAAGGGAAGAAATGAGCTCAAGCTCACTGGAGCAATAAGGAATTTTTAAGGCCTTGAGTGATGCAGGGAGCAGGGTTTAACTTCAAATCTCTGGATCTAGAGTTCAGATGATGTTGTTATAGCTCCTCATGTTTCAGGCCTCCTCTGCTGGTGGGTGTGATAGAATTTGACAATGCAAGGTTCACTATGGGCCAATCTAGGAAACCCAGTGGAGACAGCCTGCTGTTGAATATGTCAAGGATGTCCCTCCTGGAGTGAAGGAGCTACTCCAGATCTGGGACAGATGGGGCACCTTGACTGGCAATCCCCTAAGACTGAAGGGAGTGAGGGAGGGGTTTCTAAAAGGAAGCACAGAGAGGAAAAACTGGCAAACAGTAAGGACTCTACACTGCTTGTCCTTGACATGGCCTCTTTGTAAAGTTCTAACTTCTGTGCATGCCTACTAGGTAGACATAAATTCCTTAAACAAAATAAAATATACAATTACCCTAACCACTTTCCCCGATAACAAGCTCCTCTGAGGGATTGTAAGCCCTGTAGGCAGGCTGGATAGACCTGGACCCATAATCTTGTGGCATCCTCTCACCAAGCCCCTGCCTAACACACAGGAACTCACCCTTAATACAAGCTCAGAGAGTATTTGCTTAACACTTCTAGTACCTTCCAAGCGGTCAATAATCTGATTGTCCTTAGTGGACCTTCTAGGATACCCTGGAAGTAAATGCCTGATTTAAGTGTCTACCTGTACCTACTTCAGAATTCTTTCTGGTTCAGTCTCCAAATTCTACTTTGAAGGAGGGGATAATTCATTATAAATATTTTATGTTTAACTTGGTTATAAATGAATAAAACCTTCATTGCTAAAATTTTGGCCATTCTGGCCTCTGGTAAAGGAAATTTGAGACTCTAAAAGTCCCATCTGTCTATGAGATAATACACTCAGGTCCTTCTCAAGGATTTTTTCGTACCAGGGATTGAACCCAGGGATGCTTACCACTGAGCCACATCCCCAGTGCTTTTTTATTTTAAATTTTAAGATAGGATCTTGCTGGAGATATGGCTCAGTGGTTAAGCACTCCTGCATTAACTTCCCAGTACCAAAAAAAAAAAAAAAAAAAAGGACAGGATCTCACTAAGTTGCTTAGGGCCTTGCTAAGTTTCTGAGGCTGGCTTCAAACTTGTGATCCTCCTGCCTCAGCCTCCAGAGCAGCTAGGATTACAGGTATATGCCACTGCACCCAGCATGAGGAAGATCTAGACTCAGAGGCTCCACTTTGTCTCACAGGGGCTGAGAGGTATCTGTACTGTACTTCCAGGTATCCCTCAGAAATTTGTTCTTAAACTCCTTGCCCCTTAAAGACTCATTACCAGCTGGGAATTCTGAAATATAAGAACACAAGAATAATGTGAAATTCTTTCTGTGGTTGTTGTTGGTTCTTGGGATTGGAATCCAGGGGTGCTGTACCACTGACCTACATTCCCAACCCTGTTTATTTTTTATTCTGAGACAGGGTCTTGCTAAATTGCCCAGTCTGGCCTGGAACTTTGATTTTTCTGCCGCCACCTCCTCAGGCACTGGGATTACAGGTGTATTCGGCCACACTTTACATGAAGTTCCTATTTAAAATGCAGATTCCTGGACCCCATCCTTGGAGATTCTGAATAGTGGAACTTCCCATATGAGGAGCTGAGGGAAGCTGTCTGAGCAAAGGGAAGAGCAAGTACCAAGTCTTTAAGGCAGGAAAGAGTTGTTCCAGGAACAATCAGCAAAGTGAACAAAAGGGAAAAGGGCAGCAGCCACAAAAAAGAGCAAGGGCCAGAATGGGCAGGACCTCAAGTGGGATAAGGAGATTGGCCTTTTATCTGAACATGACTGGAAGCCAGTGGAAGTCTTGTGTGTGAGGAATGATTGACCAGATTTTCATTTTAAGAAAACCACTCTGAGGGGCTAAGGGTATAGCTCTTGGGCTAGCAAGCACAAGCTCTGGGTGCAATTCCCAGCACCACCTTCTATAGAGGTACAAGTCAGAAGGAATGATAGCCTGGCAGGGGTTCAAAGCTGGACAATTATCTTAGTCCTGATTAGCAGGACTAAAATAAAATTATTCTTATTTTCTTCTGTTCTAGTTATTTACTTTCCCCATCTTTTTTTTTTTCTTTTTAAATATTTATTTTTTGGTTGTAGGTGGACAGAATATCTTTATTTTATTTTTATGTGGTGCTGAGGATCGAACCCAGTGCCTCATGCGTGCTAGGCGAGCACGCTACCACTGCGTCACAACCCGAGTCCCTCCCCATCTTTTCTGTTGTTTTAAAATTGAAAGTTATTTTTACTGTGAAAATAATATGTTCTCAATACTCAAAATTTAAAACACACAGAAGGGTAAAAGGAAAAAATTAATCACCAGAAGTCCTACTATCCTTTGATACTGTACCCCAGCCCTGATATCCTTTTTGACATTCTCCATGAGTACCCATGAATTTTGCACAAATAGAATCATACCTCACATGCTACTTTATAAAGTACTTTTATTACAGTATTAAGAAAATGATTCCACCTGCATTCAATAAAGGGAATCTGAATCTCACCCAGAATTTCTTTATAGTTTGTGCACATTTCCTCAGTCACGGAGAGACCTTTAAAAGGTATAAATTGGAGTCTCTAAGGTTAGAAAACAAGAATAATTATCCTAAAAGGCAGGAGAGGGACTATGGGATTTAAAAATTAAAATGCCAGAAAATATTCTCCAAACAGAGGAGCTAAAAATGAGTGTAGTAATTTCCTCCCTGAAGGGAATGTGACGCCTGGGCAAAATTCCATTGTTTATTTTGCGTGGTCTTAACCCAAGCCACACAAAAGCAGAGAGCAGGGCCAGGGTGTGCCTTCCTGCCGTGGGAGGGCATGGGGTTCCCCATATGAAGCCTCTGGATATCTCAGGATTAACCTGGAATCCTCAGAGCAACTTGCCCAAAACACTAATTGTATTTGTGTCTCTGTTTTTGCTTGGTGGCTTAGCTTTCTGACTCACTATCATTTTAAGGATTGTTGTTTTTTTTAAGTATAAATAAGCTAAGACTTTAGTTTTTTGTTTTGTTCTGTTTTCATTTTCTTCTAGGAGAAAATAACTTCCATATAAATTTGAAGGCATTTTACATACTCTTTATCTTTAATAATATATTTAATAACTTTGACATAGGAATGTTGTCTCTTTTCACCTCAGTCATCAGATGGTTGAAATGGAAGCAAAGGCCTTGGAATATCTGAGCTCTGTCCTGTGAGGCCAGTTATTTTCCTCGGATGGAACATCCCTGTGGCTTAGCAAAGAAAATAAATCAAAGCAGACCTCATGTATCAGAAGTGGGGTTTCACAGTGGCGCAAGCCTATAATCCCAGCACTTTGGGAGGCTGAGACAGGAGAATTGCGAGTACAAAGCCAGCTCAGCAATGGCGAGGTGCTAAGCAACTCAGTGAGACCCTGTCCCTACATAAAACACAAAACAGGGGGCTGGGGTTGTGGCTCAGCGGTAGAGTGCTTGCCTAGCATGGGAGAAGCACTGGATTCGATCCTCAGCACCACATAAAAATAATAAATAAATAAATATAAAGTATTATGTTAAAAAAAAAAGCAACAAAATAGTATTGGGGATATGGCTCAGTGGTCCAGTGCCCCTGAGTTCAATCCCAGCATCAAAAAAAAAAAAAAAAAAAGGTGGAATGTGATACCGTGAGAGTAGCCAAATGTGAACTGTAGGACTTGGATGGTGGGTATATGGTGTTAACTGTAAACCTAGAGTCTAAATCATTGATTTGCTGGTATCACTTGGTTTTATTAAGAGATAAGTCTTTTATTAAGATTAAGTCTTGGTTAGGCAGGCAACTTTTAGAAAAGCATTTTCTAATTTTATGGAAATTTTATCACATTTTATGGAAGGAGGAGACAGGCTCCATGTCATTTTGCAGAATTTTCTATATGAAGGAGATACTAATACTGAGTCTATTCACCTGTTTCCACAAAAGGTTGTAGTCCTTCTCTCAAAGGTTCTGAGATCTGGTCAACGTAGTCAACATTTTGTTGATTTGTTTATTCTTAATTATATGAGTAGTATACAAATACATTAATACTGAAAAAGTGAACACATTACAGATAAAAGTTCCTTTTGAGGCTTGTCTGCCCAAATCCCCAGTCTCTCTCTTTCAGTATAACTACTTTTCCAGTCTAATATGCATGCTTCCAAATCTTTTCCTTATGGATTTTTATGCCTGTATATGTACCCACATAAAATACATGATATTGTTTTGTAGTTCAGTTTCTTTGTTGATTTTTTATAAATGGTATTATGGTATATTTATTATTCTAGAATTAGCACCCTGCTTAACAATTAATCTTAGAAATTTTTCTAAGTTCCTCAAGATCTACCTTATTGAAAAAAACAAATCTTCTGGCTTGTGTAGTGGGCCAGGTTTGCTATTCCATACTGTTTCTTTTGTTTTTTGTCTTTGTTTTTGGTACTGAAGACTGAACTCAGGGACACTCGACCACTGAGCCACATCCCCAGCCCTATTTTGTGTTTTATGTAGAGACAGGGTCTCACTGAGTTGCTTAGCATGTCACCCTTGCTGAGGCTGGCTTTGAACTCATGATTCTCCTGTCTCAGCCTCCCAAAGTGCAGGGATTACAGGCATGTGCCACCGCTCCCGGATCCATACTGTTTTTAGATTTCTCTAATGATAGACATTAAGGTTGTTTTTGTTGTTAAAAATAATACTGTCGGGGCTGGGGTTGTGGCTCAGTGGCAGAGCACTTGCTTAGCACATGTGAGGCACTGGGTTCGATTCTCAGCACCACAAAGAAATAAATAAATAGGGGTTGAGGGTTGTGGCTCACAACCACACTCACTTAGCACGTGCGAGCACTGGGTTCAGTCCTCAGCACCACATAAAAATAAATGAAATAAAGGTATTGTGTCCAACTACAACTAAAAATTAATAATAATAAATAAATGGGGGGCTGGGATTGTAGCTCAGCGGTAGAGCGCTTGCCTCGCATGCGTGAGGCCCTGGGTTCGATCCTCAGCACCACATACAAGGCAATAAAATAAAGACATTGTGTCCATCTACAACTAAAAAATATTTAAAATAAATAAATAAATAAATAAATAAATAAATAAATAAATGTATTGTTTCCATCTACAACTAAAAATATTTTTTTTCATATTTTTTAGTTATACATGGACACAGTGTCTTTATTTGGTTTACTTATTTTTATGTGGTGCTGAGGATCGAACCCAGTGCCTCACATGTGCGAGGCAAGTGCTCTGCCACTGAGCCACAGCCTCAGCCCCCAACTAAAAATATTTTTTAAAAAAATATTGTCATTAAAAATAATGTTAAAGCCGGGCGCGGTGGCGCAAGCTTGTAATCCCAGCACTTAGGGAGGCTGAGGCAGGAGGATCGCGAGTTCAAAGCCAGCCTCAGCAATGGCAAGGCGCTAAGCAACTCAGTGAGACCCTGTCTCTACATAAAACACAAAATAGGGCTGAGGATGTGGCTCAGTGGTCGAGTGTCCCTGAGTTCAATCCCCGGTACCAAAAAAAAAAAAAAAATAATGTTAAGGGCTGGGGCTATAGCTCAGTGGTAGAGTGCTTGCCTAGCATGCATGAGGCACTGGGTTCGATCCTCAGCACCACATATAAATAATAAATGAATAAAATAAAGATCCATCAACAAATAAAAAAAATATTTAAAAAAAATAATAATGTTAAGCCGGGCGCGGTGGCTCATGCCTGTAATCCCAGCACTTTGGAAGGCTGAGATAGGAGAATCATGAGTTCAAAGCCAGCCTCAGTAATGGCGAGATGCTAAGCAACTCAGTGAGAGACCCTATCTCTACATAAAACACAAAATAGAGCTGGGGATGTGGCTCAGTGATGGAATATCCCTGAGTTCAATCCCTGCCACCAAAAAAAAAATAATAATGTTACTGCATGAACTGAATATTTGTCGTCATCCGTCCCCCCCCCTCACTAAGATGATAATAGGAGGAGGGGCCTTTGGGTGGTGATCAAGTATTGAGGGCAAAGCCCTCAGGAATGGGATTAGTGCCCTTGTAAGAGAGTATTGTGGGCTAAGGATGTAGTTCAGTGGTAGGGTGTGTGCTTAGCATGCATGGGGCCCTAGAGTCAATCCCCAGCACTGGGGGAAAACAAAAGACTGAAGATGGAAAGGGACTGTAGATAGATAGCAGTTTAATTAGTAGTTTTGTTTCTCCTTATGGATCTCACAGGGGAATAAGGAGTTAAGAATTCTGAAACTAGGGCTAATGCTGTAGCTCAGTGGTAGAGCACTTGCCTGGCTTGCATGAGGCCCTGGGTTTGATCTTTAGCACCACATAAATATAAGCAAATAAAATAAAGGTATAAAAATACAATAACATTAAAAAAAAATTCTGAAACTACTTCAGGTGCAGACTAGCCTGGGTCCAATCAGGAGGCAGTAACCACACAGTAATTTGAACAGGGTAAGTTTAATATAAGGACTTATTAACTATAACAAGGGACTGAAGAAATGAGGGATTGATTAGTAAGAAATAGAAGGAATGCTCGAGAATATAGGAATAGCAAATAGAAGGAGCAATCACCACCTAAGGTTGAGAAAAACATCCAAGGAAGAGCCTCTCCGCTAGGGCAGGGATCCAGACCCTGTTGTAGAGGGCACAGCCATGCCTCCCAAGTGGCAGAGAAGCTGCTGTTGCACTGTACTCTCAGAGCTTGCTAGAAATCCAGCTGCCATGGTGCCAGGGAAAGCTGATCATACCTCTCACTGGAGGCACTCTGCTATGAAATTGCCCAAGATGGGAGAAGGGGAAAACTGTTAGCCACTGGCACTTCTGGCTCTTGGGCACCAGAGGAACCAGGTACTATAAGAACTTGGTGTCAGGAAAGCTGCACATGCTGCAGGAGCTGGGTGTTGTGGCTCTCACAGGGGAATAAGGAGTTAAGAATTCCTCCCATACTGCAGGAGCCTGCTACACTTAGGAAGGAACACACCAAACTGTTTTCTCCTTTCTCCTGCAATGTCTCTTCATCACCCTCTACTGACAAAGTTTAGTATAGTGAGAGCTCGACAAGGGAAAATGTTTAAATGGACCAATTCCATCTTTTTTTTTTTTTTTAGTTGTAGATGGATACAATGTCTTTATTTTATTGCTTTGTATGTGGTGCTGAGGATCGAACCCAGGGCCTCACGCATGCGAGGCAAGCGCTCTACCGCTGAGCTACAATCCCAGCCGACCAATTCCATCTTTTCATATCAGGTAGTGGGTGAGTTTGGCCCTAAGACGCAACAAATTGATAACTAGTAGTAGTTATCACCTTTGGCTACTCACCTTCCATGTGCTACTTTTTTTTGTTTCTTTTTTAAATTTTTAATTGTTCTTTTTAAAAAATAAAATGTTTATTTTTTAGTTGTAGGTGACAGAATATCTTTATTTTATTTTTATGTGGTGCTGAGGATCAAACCCAGGGCCTTATGCGTGCTAGGCGAGCACGCTACCACTGCGCCATAATCCCAGCTCCATTTTAATTGTTCTTTTTAGTTATACATGACCGTAAAATGTATTTTGACATTATCATGCATATGTGGAGTATAACTTCCCGTTTTTGTGGTTGTACATGATGTGGAGTTAGACTGGTTGTGTGTTCATATAAGAACATAAGAAAATTATGTCTGATTCCCCTCCCTTCCCTTCATCCCCCTTTGTCTAATCCAGTGAACTTCTTTTCCCCCCACCCCTGCACTTATTGTGAGTTAGCATCTGCATATCAGAGAGAACATTTGGCCTTTAGTTTTTTGGCATTGGCTTATTTCACTTAGCATGATAGTCTCCAGTTCCATCCATTTACCAGAAAATGCCATAATTTCATTATTCTTTATGGCTGGTAATATTCCATTGTGTATATATACCACATTTTCTTTATCTGTTCATCTGTTGAAGGGCATCTAGGTTGGTTCCATAAGCTTAGGTATTGTGAAGTGAAGAAAGATTGATGTGGCCACTTCACTATGGTATGCTGATTTTAAGTCCTTTAGGTATATGCTGAGGAGTGGGATAACTGGTTCAAATGATGGTTCCATTCCAAGTTTTCTGAAGAATCTCCATACTGCTTTCCAGAGTGGTGGCACCAACTTTCATTGCTAGCAGCAATGTATGAGTTTTCCTTTTCCCCCACATCCTTGCCAACATTTATTATTACTTGTATTCTTGATAACTGCCATTCTGAATGGAATGAGGTGAAATCTCAGTGTAACTTAAATTTGCATTTCTCTAATTGCTGGAGATGTTGAATAGTTTTCATATATTTGTTGACCAATCTATTTCTTCTTCTGTGTAGTATCTGTTCAGTTCCTTTGCCCATTTATTGATTGGGTTTTTTGTGGTTTTTTTGGTGTTAATTGTTTTGAGTTCTTTACATGTCTTGGAGATTAATGCTGTATCTGAGGTGCAGATGGCAAAGATTTTCTCCCAGTCTGTAGCCATGTGCTTTCTTTTACACACATCTGAAGTCTTATGCAACAAAATATCTCTGTGTTTCCACCTAACAAGATACAGTTGTTCATCTTAGAAATAAAGAAGCTGATACAATAAAGACATTGTATCAACTGCTGGCTATATTAATTATCCTTATATTCAGTCATGGTCACAATGAATATTCTGTTATCAAAACTAAGCTATTAATATTAACTTCGGCAACTTATATTTATATTTATATAAAATGGTAAGAAAGAGAAAGGAAAAAATGGCCAACATAGACAAATAATTATATACATGTAACAGGCTAATAGAATGTAGTTTCTTTAATTGATCATAAGACATAATTGTTATCTATGACTTCCTTATTCTACTACCCATTCAGTATTTCCCTCACCCTCAGCCAGAACTTGGTTGGGGTTCTTCACCTGGTGATACTTTCAAACCTTGATTTCCCAAACTCTGAGTATTCTATTGTCCTCCCTTTTCTCATTGCTCTACTTTCCCGTTAATCTGCGCTATAGTCATGGCAATATTGAAAGGTGCCATGGAGAATCACTGGGTTCCAGAGACTATCTTTCTTGCCCCGATTATGGAGCAACAATCCATTTCCCCCTTTTTAATAGAAATCAGTCATTCCCCTCAGTAGAGAAATGCCTCTCAGTGGTATAAAGAGTCCAAAATGGCCACATGGAAATCTTATCTTGCAATTCAATGGAAACAGTATTGGGTTTCCTCAGAGCTTAAGACTTTCAAGCTGGCTGAATTTAGAGTTGCTGGGAAGGGAGGCAAAAACTCTGCAAGGCGGTTAATAGGTGGAATAGAGAAGCCAGCCCCACTTCTACCCGCTGATTCATGGATCTGTTTATTCTAGTTCAGGGAGAGGTAGCACCCAATAACAAATGCTTTCTAATTCAAAGCATATACTACGTTCTGTAAGATAAAACCCTTCCTTACAGAGTACTGTCTCTCACATGGCACCATATCTGAGTCTTCAGTAATATATTACAATTTTCAATTAGACTAGCTGCCTTGGGGTGATGAGGTACATCTTAAGACCAGTTAATTCCACAAGCATGAGTCCCTTGTTAAGTTTCCTTTGCTTTGAAATGAATTTTTGATTAGATGTAATAATTTGGGGGAATGCCATGATGATATTAGTTGGATGAGGTATTCTGTGAGTCCACAGCAATATTGTCGTGCTGGCAGTATATATTGTGAAAAATAAGAACCAGGTTTCTCATTATGGAAGAAGGTATGACAAATAAGGAAACAAGAGGGCTTCTTGGTGTTGGCTTAGAATTGAATTTATCAAGATGAGCTCAGGGTGTTGAAGTAGAATTGAATTTGTCAGTATGAACTAATGGTTACATGTATATACATATATACTCACATAGAAATAAATTTAGGTGTATGTGTATGTATGTGTTAATGTAGATGCATGTATTTCCTAGCTCTATCTGCTCAGTGTGCCTTCCTAGGACACACTTCCTAGGACACCCCCTATAGTAGTGAGCACACTGAGTACCCAGATCTTGGTTTCTTTTTTTTAAAATTTTTTAAAAATATTTATTTTTTAATTGTAGGTGGACACAATAGCTTTACTCCATTTTTACGTGGCGCTGAGGATCGAACCCAGTGCCCCACGCGCGCTAGGCGAGCACGCTACCACTGCGCCATAACCCCAGCCCCCAGATCTTGGTTTCTAAGTACGATACTCCAATAAAAGAACCAAATATCCTTGGAGAAATGGTTTATTCTAGAATTGGGATATGAAAGCTGGGAGTGGTGGCACATGCCTGTAATCCTAGCACTTTGGGAAGCTGAGACAGGCGAATCGCAAGTTTAAAGCCAGCCTCAGCAACAGCAAGGCGCTAAGCTACTCAGTGAGACCCTGTTTCTAAATAAAACACAAAACAGGGCTGGGATGTGGCTCAGTGGTTGAGTACCCCTGAGTTCAATCCCTACTACTACTACTACTACTACTACTACTACTACTACTACTACTACTACCAGTACTACTAATAATAATAATAGAATTGGGACATGGAAAATACAAGATGATCCTGGGGAATCTTGTGTATCAGGAGGTAAGAATGTACTCAAAAAATTATAGAGGCATGTAAAAAGGACACAAGACCATCTTGAAAGAGTTCCCAATGACCAAAGCTGAAACAATTTAAGCAATAAAATAAATAATAATGGTACTGGAATAAAACTCACAAAATTAAACATTCATGAGTTCATACCAATGTAAATAAATAATTAAATAAATAAATTACTGGAACAGAAGGAACAGAAATATTCTGTTTACAGAATTCCAATTAATAATTCAGAGGTGAATAGAAAATTGCCATTAGAACACCACAGTAAAATTTTCTGCATATAAGATACACCTGTGAATACTAAAGTTAGCAAGCAAAAGTTCGAGGAGAAACTGGAGACTTATACCATCTAAAATATCTCATGGGGCTAGGGGCATAGGTTGGTTGGCTAGCAAGCATTAGGCCCACATTTCTTTTTTCTTTTTCTTTTTTTTTTTAATATTTATTTACTTTTTTTCTTTAGTTGTAGGTGGACAGAATATCTTTATTTTATTTTTATGTGGTGCTGAGGATCGAACCCAGGGCCTCACGCATGCGAGGCAAGTGCTCTACTGCTGAGCTACAATCCCAGCCCCAGGCCCACATTTCAATCCACAGCACTGAAAAGAATTACCCAAATAAAACTGTCTCTACTAAGATATTAATTACAAAGGTAAATAATAGTTTTCCAGTGGAGAAACCCAGCAGATATATCATCTTAACCAAGTGATTAGGAGTAATGTAAGGTATAGTGGCATCATGGACCCCCTGATACAATATAGAACAGCATTTCTCTGATATTCTTACCAAAATTTCATAATGTCAATCCAATCATAAAAGAACTCCAGATAATTCCAAATTAAGGGATACTTGTGAATATTCTTCAAAAGTGGCAAGGTTTCCAGGTGCGATGCTGGACAACTATAAACCCAGCAGCTCTGGGGGTTGAAGCAGGAGGATCACAGGTTCAAACCAAGCCTCAGCAATTTAGTGAGGCCCTAAGCAACTAGCAAGACCCCATCTCAAAATGAAAAATAAGAAGGGCTGGGGATATGGCTCAGTGGTTAGGTGCTCATGGTTTCAACCCCTGGTACCTCTCATCAAAAAAGTTTCAAGGTCATAAAAGACAAAGACTGATGATTTTTCATAAGTCAGAGGAGGCTAAGGTGACATGATGATTAAATGCGAAGTGGAATTCTGATGGATCCTAGGCTAGAAAAAAGGACATTAGTGGACTCTTGATATTATGGGATGAAAATGGCAAATTAAATGTGTGGTCTTCCTCTCAAAAACCCATAACCATAGTCTACTTATGAGAAAAATGTCAGACAAATTACAGTTACAGGCTAGCCCACAAAATTACCTAACTAGTACCCCTCAAAACCATCAAGGTCATCAAAAACAAGGAAAGTCAGAACCTATCACAGCCAAGAAGAGCCTAAGTCAACATGATAACTAAATTTACTGTTGTATCCTGGATGGGATCTTGGAGCAGAAGTTGATATTGGGTACAAACTTAGGAAGATGGAGAAAAATATGGGTTTCAGTTAATAATAATGTATGAGGACTGAGGGTATAGCTCAGTGGTAGAGTACTTGCTGAGAATGTGTGAGGTCCTAAGTCCATCCCTAGCATCATAAAAAATGGGGCAAATGTACCACATTAAAGATTTTAATAAGGGCTGGGATTGTAGCTCAGCGGTAGAGCGCTTGCCTCGCATGCGTGAGGCCCTGGGTTCGATCCTCAGCACCACATACACAGCAATAAAATAAAGACATTGTGTCCATCTACAACTAAAAAAGAAAAAAAAATTTTTAAAAAAGATTTTAATAATAGGGGAAACTAGGTATGGAGTTTATGGAAATTGTGTACTTATCTTCTCAATTTTTCTATAAATCTGAAACTACTCAAGTTTTAAAATTTATTTTTTTAAATGGGACATTAGTGGGAGGACTGGTTAAATTCCAATAGGTCTGTAGATGACTCGGTACAATATTAATGTTAAATCTCTGGGTTTGACAATCATGCTCTGGTTATATGAGAAGTTAACTTTAGAGAAAGCTGGATGGAGAGTATAGGGGTACTCTTTGAACTATTTTTATAATAATTCTGTAAGTGCAAAATTATTTCAAAAACATTTTATTCTAAATGAGCTTAAAGTATTGCCAGTTTTTTAAAAAAGAGGAACCCCAATCTCTGGCCCTGCACACCATTCCCAACATTGGCCTTGTGATGATGTATGCATACTTTTAAAAGTACAAACTATGTTGAGAGTAGCCAATGTACATATGGCTCAATTTTATGGAGAGCAGTTTGGAAGTCATGAACAAATCTGGAAGCACAACCGAGGCAGTAAATGAGACCGCCTGGAGGATCCCTGGGAAACATTGTGAGACATTACATAATGGCAGCCAGCAATGATGGAAGAATTTATTTTAGTTTCCAGTTTAAATAGATCTATTTATGTGCACTGGGAAAGGCCAATGGCAGTGATCATCTGAAGGATACCATGAAAAGAGGGGCTACCATTCTTTACTCCCTCTCTTGCCTCCACCCCATCCCTGCGCCCTTCAATGCTAACCTGCAGGGGTTCCTACCTGCCTGCTCTGGGAAGCAGAGCTGCTTTCTCACCTCAATTCTTAGGGTGATTCCTTGCGAGAGGAGAAAGCCCAGAGGAGAAAGCCACCTGGCAGAGGAGCTTGGAGCCTCTTTAGGTTGTTCTGTGGTGAGCTTTTGTCACTGGTGTGCAGCTCACTTCTCTTGCTTGTGAACTTGGCTCAACACCTTGCTCTGTTTTTGCAATCTGTTATTCCTTGCTTCCATCAGAGCAAAATGTAGCTTAGTTAAAAAATTTAGAATTGCCTGTGCAATGGTCTGCGGTCAGAAGACAGGTCAGTCAGTGCACATTTTGTACTTTCACAACTGAAGGGTGCCGGCCTGTCTCCTGCAGAAAAGGGACCCCCAAAAAGGTTCTGACTTACTAGGCCTCCATCAGCTACTCTAGGTTTGTAAATTATTCACCTGTAAAGATCATTTCCTGCTGGGATTAACTCCTGGAGAAATAGAGAGACTCCTGCATCTGTAAAATGAACAGTTGTCTCTTTCTCCCCATAATTTCCTCCCTGTAAACTGTGGGGCTAGGGTCTGAGCAAATACTTAGAAACTTTTTCCTCCTTGGTTTCCTTTTTTTTTGGGGGGGAGGGGTACTGGAGACTGAGCCACATCCCCAGCCCTATTTTGTGTTTTCTGTAGAGACAGGGTCTCACTGAGTTGCTTAGCGCCTCTCCTTTTGCTGAGGCTGGCTTTGAACTCGCAATTCTCCTGTCTCAGCCTCCCTAAACGCTGGGATTATAGGCTTGAGCCACCAGGCCCGGCTCTTGGTTTCCTCTTGATTCTCCTGTCTCTCTGAACCCTCCTTTTATGGTTTACTTTCTCTGGCTTCTCTTTTATACCCCAATCTTTGAAACACAGTAGGAGAAAATTTGCGCTCATTATAAAGCATAGTCTTCAAACAGCTCTGTGTCACTGAGCACACCAAGGAACCCCCAGAGCCTTAGAATTTTTTTCCTGTTAACTGGAACTCCAAGTAGCTGCCTCCTAGGCTCACTGGGCTCTTGTAAGTGTAAGGGACTGCCCAGAGGGTAAGTTCTCAGAGGTCAAGGACATCATAACTTTGATCATGTTCTTTTTCAGTTACTTGCACAGTGTCTGGCATATAGTAGATATTCAATAAATGTTTGCTAAATTAATAATTGAATATAAATATTAGTCATTATTAATTATGCATTTATATATATCACAGGCCATATCATTTAGATTCATAATGACATTGGAGGAAAAAAATGTAATGTTATAAGGTGAATGGAGAGCTGAAAATTATAGGCCTGAAAATTTGCAAAATTAAATAGCCAAGAGTGGGCATGAATCTTCCAGACTGCTTATCCACTATGTCTCATTTCAGTGACTCAAAAGAGCCCCTTTCTTATTGACATATGTGACCTGTCTGTGATCTTTGTTTCTGAATGTTTATTACTCAGTTTAAGTCCCTAACTTGCTGACATAGCATATCCATTTCTTTAAGAATGATTTAGAGGGGCCAGGAAATGAGGATTTTATTTTAAAAGTTCAAACAGATAAAAAGGCATTTGGAGTAAACAGAAGAAAACTTTAGTAAAACTATTACTCAGAGAGATAAGGAAAGGAATTACTTCCTTTAAGCAAGAACAGAAAGCCCAGCAAAAGGAACAGCCATAAAATAAGAAAGAACTGCTCTTGATACTCATGTTTATAGCAGCACAATTCACAATAGCCAAACTATGGAACCAGCCTAGGTGTCCATCAATGAATGAATGGATAAGGAAACTGTGGTATATATACACAATGGAGTTTTTAAATTCAGCTATCAAGAAAAATGAAAGTATGTCATTTTCAGGAAAATGAATGGAACTAGAGACCATTATGTTAAGTGAAATAAGTCAAACTCAGAAAGTTAAGGGCCATATGTTTTCTTTCATATGTGGAAACTAGAAAAAGGAAAATAAAGTTGGGTGAGGATCTCATGAAAATGAAAGGGAGATTGCAGAGGAAAGGGACCAAAGGGTGGAAGGTATGGAGGGGCAGGGGAAATGCTGAGGAGTGATATTGGCCAAATTTATTGTTATATTGTGTATTGTGTATATGTAAGAATGTGTAATGATAAATCCCATCAATATATACAACTATAATGCACCAGTTAAAAATGTAAGGAAAAAAAAAAAAAGAAAGAACTGCTCTTGGATTTTAGAATTATGAAAATTGAGCTGGGTGTGGTGGTACATGCCTGTAATCCCAGCAACTCCCATGGCCAAGGCAGAAAGACTGCAAATTCAAGACCAGCCTCAGCCATCTAGACAATGTTGCAAAAAAAGAAAAAAAAAATGGTGAGGAGATAGGGCTGAGGTGTAGCTCAGTGGTAGAGAACCCCTGGGTTCAATTCCCAGTATGGCAAAAAAGAAAAAATTGACATAAAAAGATCAGCTTTTTAAAATCTTCTTGAAGGAATATTCTAAATCATTGAATGAAGTGACTAAGAGATAGAAAGTAGTTGATAAAGATAACAAAATAGAGGATAAATTTTAGAATATCTGTTATACAGCTCAGGATTTCTAAAAAGAGAGGGAGCAGAGAAAAAAATATTTTAAAAAATACAGTTGTCCTTCATTATATCTGGTTTTGCTTTTTGTGATTTTCATTATACATAGTCAAATATAACCCAAACATATTACATGGGAAATTCCATAAATAAACAATAATACATTTTAAATTGCATACTTTTCTAAGTAGCATGATGAAATGTAGAGTAATCCTCCTCTCTCTTCTTGGGGATGTGAATCATTCTTCACTTAGTGTGTCCTGGCTATGTACACTACCCTCCCATTAGTCATTTAGTAGCTGTCTCAGTTATCAGATCTACTATTATGGTGTGGAAGTGCTTGTGTTCAAGTAACCCGTACTCAGTAGTCTAATGCTAAGACGTCATGCCTACGTCATTCATCTCATTTCATCTCCTCATGAACTCATTATATCATCTTGCATCATCACAAGAAGGGTAAGTACAGAACAATAAGATATTTTGAAAGAGACCCCATTTATATAACTTTTATTGTAGTATATTGTTATAATTGTTCTATTTTATTGTTGTTAATCCCTTACTTTGCCTAATTTATAAATTAAACTTTATTGTAGGTTTGCATGTCTAGGAAGAGCATAGCATATACAGGGGTTAGTACTATCTGAGGTTTCAAGCATACAGTGGGGGTCTTGGAATGTGTCCTTTGTGGATAAGGAAGACTATTATGCTGAAAAAAAATTTTCTAGAACATGAGTCTCTAAAGTGAAGGGCCGTCAAGAATGATGAAACTCATCCCTGTGAGACTTCAAGACAACAGGGATAAAGAGAGCAGCCTAAAAACAGGGAGAGAGAGAGTGAGTGGAGGACAGGGAGAGCAATGCCTTCAATGTTCTTGTGGAAGATTTCTTTCAACCTAAAGTTCAGTATCTAGACAACTTAATGGTAATGTTTAATAAAAATGTTTTATGCAACCCTCAGAACCCCTCCCAAAAAAGATTTTTAGACATGCAAGTTACCACAAAATTTACCTCCCAAATCTTTTCAGAAGCTAATAGGAGGTCTCTGTGTGTGTGTGTGTGTGTGTGTGTGTATGTTATGTATGTATGTCTACTCTGCCAAAATTAGGGTGAAACCCCAGAAAGAGACATGGCATCCAGAAAATAGGATCCAACCTAAGAAAAGGAAAGTACTGAGAGCCAGGCAGTCAGACTAAGCCTGACTAAGTAGGGGAATATGGACTCCAGGGGCTCTGGAACTGAGAGAAATGCCTTTGACCATGTGGAACATTGTATGCAAAGAGTTAACAAGTTTTGGAAGGAAATGTGTTTATTTTTTCCAAAAAAACCACAAAGGTATGGTATGTTTTTAAAAGATAAATACTAAGTACATGCAACATAAAACCAGAAAGTTATAACAAGAAAGGAAATACTATCATCAAACACTACTTGCCTTGAAGGTGAATGATGTTTACATAGTCATAATTATATAAACACTGAATATTGATTTAACTAAAATTACATCAGTTAGGATCCCAGCAAGAAATAACTCTCAAATGGGGTAATTTGAGGATAATTTCATAAAGGGGACAGCATGAGAGGGTGAAAAGAACTCTAGGATAGAAGGTACAGTACCAATATTGAAGGCCATTGCATCTCCTTCTGGGGCCTGAGAGACAAGCGGGGTGTAGTTGTCCAAAACTGGGGAGAAAGTTTAATGAGAGAATGTGAAACAGTGGAGTTGGGGATACAGGCCCCACACTCAGGAACCCAGGGGGAGGACACTGGGGACATAAGTACCCCTATTCATCCTCCTCCTCCCTTCCCCCGAGTTGCCTGCCTATATGTCCTACATTAGCCCAAAGAGCAAGGAAGCCCAAGGCAAAGGGAACCATTAATGTGGTCTACACAGGGCCAAGTGGTTCTGGAAGGGCCAAGGTCCAGCACAAACATCAGTGGGTGGACAAAGGAAGAGAATTTAAAGATAACTGAATTCTCATGTATCATAAAAGCAAGGAGGTTAGGTGCTAATGTCCAAACCAATCAGTCGAGAAATAGCAGGATCAGCACATGACTTAGAAATGGGGCAGCAAATGCCAGAACAAATAGACAGAAGAGTTGAAGAAGGCTGTTCTGGGGAGTGAGACTAGTAAAGGATGGCTGCTTTTCATTATACATCCATTAGTCCTAATATGACTTTTTATACTTTAATTGAAGTTTAAAAAATGATAATATCTAGTATAATCATGAGGAAAACATCACACAAATCCTTTTAGAGGGCTATCCTACAAAATTCCTGACAGCTGTTCCTCAAAATTATCAAGGTCATCAAATACAAGGCAAGTCTGAGAAACTATGAGAGCCAAAAGGAACTTGAGACATGACAGCTAAATGTTGTGATGCCCTTGATGGGACACTGGAATAGAAAAAGGACATTAGGTAAATGAAGGAAATCTGAATTAAGTTTGGTGTTCAATGACCATATCAACACTGGGTCATTAATTGTAACAATGTACCATACTAATGTAGTGTATTAATAACAGAGGAAGCTAAGGGCAGAGCATATGGCAACTCTTTCTACCATCTTCTCAATTTTTCTGTAAAACTAAAATTGTTCTTTAAAATATTTATTAAAATAATAAACAACTTTATAATAAAAATGACCTCAAAAGATGAGAAAATGTTTATCACTTTAATTTTATTTGCATTATTTGGAGCTTTAGGAGGGTTGAAAATTTCAATGATTATTTTTGATGATTCTTGAGTTTATGACATTCATTCAACAAGTATGTATCAATTGTGGCTAAAGGCTGTGATAGGGGGCAGGAATGGCATTTGGATCTTTTCAAAATATAGCTTCAGCCCTGTCCATAAGTCCCTCAGAGTCTGCTGGCTACTTTTAGGTTCAAACCAGGGCAAAAGCAGGGCTGGGGGTTAGCTCAGGAATAGAGCACTTGCATGCATGAAGACTTGGGTTCAATCTCCAGCCCCACAAAACAACCAGAGCATAAGATCCTGTCTGCTTGTCCCTGAAGGCCTTTCTGGCTCACCTTGCACTATTCTTCCACACTTCTCTGCTCTCCAACCGCACTGGACTCTTTCAGTTCCTTGAAGTTGCCAAGTTTCCTGTTGCCTCAAGGCCTTTGCACATGCAGTTCCTTCTGCCCAGAACCAGTCTTCTCTCTGCTCCCCTCCCCTCTGCCTAGGTAACTCTTTTACTTGGAATCTCAGCCCAGACATCACTTCTTCAGAAAACAACAACAATAACAAATCCATCTACTTATAATTCTCCATGGTTGTGTGGCTATCTGAGTAATGCCAATGTCCCCCATGCTTGTAAGTTCTATGACAGCTGGGACAGTGTCCTGTTGGGATAGTATGCTGTTCACACTGGTCCTCAACTCCTGGAATAATGCCTGAGATGGCGCATAAGTGCTTGCTGAATGAATGGATGGCAAATAGGATACAGTCCATAGACTTCCAGTCTAGTGCAGCTCCAAACTAGGGTGTTATGGAGACAGAGGCAGACATCTCCCCAGCTGCTGTCTGGGTTCTGCTTGCCCCAGTACCTGGCTGCTTCAACTCCTGGTCCACCTCCTGCAACAGGCAATTGCGCATCCTCCTAGCTCTTTGATTACTTTAGATTTGCAAAAACCCACTTAGGTTTACATTCTTGTTGCAGCTGTGAAAACTGACATCCAGAGAGGATGAGCTGCCCCAAACCACATGGCTGCTGAGAGCCCATATTTGATTCTATTTTCTGACTACCTCTTGAACTCTACTTCCCCTTAAACTTAGCACCAACTCTGGATAACAGCGGAGTATTTGCACCTACCTTGGGGACTTCATCTTAGACTCTTTTCGGCACAGTCCAGGGTTGTCTCGGGATCTCGGACTTGGACTGCGCTCGCCCCCTGGCGGTCTCTTTGGAGACAAGACGCCAGGCGCTTCATTTCGTCCTGAAAAATAAATAGTAAGGGGGAATAGAGCCGTAACTCTGCCGAGGCTGCAGCGCGCACTGGCCTGTGCACTTTGGGATGCGCGTCCTGGGATGCTGGGGCGCGGAGTTGGGTAGCCTGGCTCAGGTCTTCTGCTCACCCTCCGGGTCACGAGGTAGTCCTGGCGGTGCGAATACAAGGTTAAGGAAAGCTGTGGCGCTAGCGCTGGACTCTGGGAGGGTCTGGAGGAGTCTGAAGAATCTTGAGAACTTCCATCCCAGGCAGGGCGACTGGGCTTGGTTTGAACCTCAGCTCTGTGACTACAGATAGACTTCCCCTCACTGAATCTTGGCTTCTTATCTTTGAAGTGGGGATAATCACACTTACCTCACTGTAGCCAAGACTGCCCGGTGCCAATCCCAGCAACGGGACAGTCTTGGAGCGTTCCTATAGAGGAACGGGGTGGACTCGCAGGCTGGTGCCAGTTCACATAAGCGATCCCCCTAAAGCCTTGGGAAACCTCTCAACCTCAGCCTGCTGAGGAGGCTGGGAGTGGGATTGGGGGACACCCTTCATCTTTATTGCCTTGATTAGTACAGAAAACACACGCACTATTTTATTACAATACCAGAAATAAATTAGAATATCTGTTCACTGAATCTAACCACTGTTCATCATTTAGTTATTTTAAATATGATGCATGACACAAATTATTACCACGATGGCTTTATCCTTTATGTTTCATAGGATAATTGGAATCCTAACAAAATCCAATTCTTGTAATTATGGATTTTCTTATCTGAATAGGTTCTTGGTAGACTGGGGGAAGATATTTGCAATTCATCAACAGCTTTATTTTAAGGTGATTTTTAAAAATGTTTACTATTCAGCTTCCTTCCAACAGGTGAAGGAACAGTTTCTTTCCCACTGGTGTGTGCCAAGCAGAGTGCTGGGCACTGAGGGTAGAGGTGAAGCGGTGGCTGAAATTGTGACTAGACCACAGACAGTTCTGGCCCTGGTGAGTGAAAGCAGCTATTGTATTTGTGAAGGGCATCCTGGACTCATCTTCTGGGCATCTGCAAGCTGGGCTCAACTGTGGTCTTAGGAAAACCATAGTTAATGGAGATCATCTTGGGATCTGGCCCCTTCTTTTTATCTCAGCTTCCAGGAAAAAGCTCATACATACCTCCTGCAGCCCTGCCACCTCTCCCCCCCAATATTCTGAAGGGGTCAAGATAAAAAGAGGAGATGAACAGAATCAGTAGAAAATACCAAAATGGGGAGGATGATGTCAAATGCCAATTTATTGCCTTAATATCCTGACCAAATTTGATCCTTTGATGTCTGTGGCTCCCCTTCCACCTCCACACACGCACAAGACTTTCCTAGAAGGTAAATAGAGGGCCTGTAGGTCCTTGGTCCTGAGAGAAGTTGTCCTAACTGTGTTCCACACTGGATATTGGGGCCTTTTCCTTTTGTCCTCCAGGCTCCTGTAGAAAAGTTGGAGCAGTCTCTGAATTCTGCAGTCTGTGCCCAGAGGCTGCCTTTTTGAATGGACATAGGTGATAGTTTCCAATGTTTACTGAAACAAGCAGACCAAGACTGAGTCAAAGTGTATGTGTGGGAGGGTGGAGATCAGTGTAGTTGGAGCCAGGCAGAGACAGAGGTGATGTAGGAGAGGAGACCAGTATGGATTTTATTCTTAAGTGGCCTTTGAATAAAAACCACCACAGAGCCTGGCACAGTGGCACACATCTATAATACCAGTAACTCAGGAGGCTGAGGCAGGAAGATTGCAAGTTCAAGGCCAACCTCAGCAACCTAATGGGACTCTGTCTCAAAATAAAACAAAAGGGGGGCGGGGCTGGGATTGTAGCTCAGCGGTAGAGCGCTTGCCTTGCATGCGTGAGGCCCTGGGTTCGATCCTCAGCACCACATACAAAGCAATAAAATAAAGATATTATGTCCATCTACAACTAAAAAAAAAAAAAATTAAAAAAAAAAACAAAAAAAAAACCAAAAGGGGCCCTGAGGATGTAGCTCAGTGGCAGAGCATTTGCCTAGCATGCATGAAGCTCTGGGTTCAATCCTTAGCATGGCAAAAATAAGTAAATAAATAAATAAAATTAAAAAGGCTGGGGATATAGCTCTGTGGTAGAGTGACCCCTGGGCTCAATCCCTAGTCCCACCAAAATCAACAACAAACCCCCCAAACAACATCAACAAAACTATCACAGAAGAGTTTTCTTTTGTTTTTGCAGTGCTGGGGATTGAACCCAGGGCCTTGTACATGTTAGGCAAACACTCTACCATTGGGCTACATCCCCAGCCTCACAGAAGAGTTTAAATAAAAGGAAGTCAGTAGTTTGATTTACTTTTTTTTTTTTTAATATTTTTTTAGTTGTAAACGGACACATGTCTTTATTTTATTTATTTATGTGGTGCTGAGGATCGAACCCAGTGCCTCGTGCATGTGAGGCAAGCCCTCTACCACTGAGCTACCATCCCAGCCCCTTGATTTACTTTTTAAATTTAAAAAATTTTTTTTACTTTTGGTACTAGGGATTGAACCCAGGGTGCTTCACTACTGAGCTATTATCCCTAGCTCCTTTCATTTTTTTTTTTTTTTTTTTTACATTTGGAAACATGTTCTCACTAAATTGCACAGGGCCTCACTAAGTTGCTGAATCTGGCCTGGAATTTGTGACCCTTCTGCCTCATCCTCCCAAGTCACTAAGATTACAAGCTGTGCCACTTGCTGGGTGATTTACTTTTTATTTATTTTTTATTTATTTTTATTTATTTATTTTTAATGTACTTTTTTGTTGTTGTTGTTGTTGTAGGTGGACAGAATATCTTTATTTTATTTTTATGTGGTGCTGAGGATCGAACCCAGTGCCTTACGCGTGCTAGGCGAGCACGCTACCACTGCGCCATAACCCCAGCCCCGGTGATTTACTTTTTAAACATCTCTCTGGATTCAGTGTGAAGAAATGTATTGAATATAGGGACACAAGTGGAAGCAGAAAAAGTGCTCAGAAAGTTGTTTCAGGGGCGGAGGTGGTGGCCTAGATGAGGGCAGGGGTAGCGGAGAGGGACCAAGTGATGTGGTTTAGGTGCATGGTATGAGGCAAAGAGGTGGGAGGATTTTGGTGAAAAGTTGTGTAACGTCTTCTCTAGTTTTTTGGACCTCAGCTTCACTTTCAGAGATAATACCCACTTCACAAAGGTAAATTTGACAAGCGCAGAGGTTGGGAGTATTTTTTTCAGTCAGATCTGACTTTGAATTCAGGTCTTGTTTGTACCAGCTCAGTGACCCTGTCTATGCAAGTTAGTTGATGATAGGTTGTAGCATTTATTGAGCCCTTGTTATATGTTAACCAAAAGAATCCTCTGCAGATGAGGATTCTTACTCTTATTATTCTGGCTTAAGGGGAGGAATCAGTACTGTGGAGAAAGCAAGTCATTTGTCTGAGGTCCAGTAGTAAATGTAGAGCCAGGATTTCTTGAAATGTGATGTTCAGCTAACTTTTCTGCCCCTAAAACTGGGACAACAATAACACTAACACTTCCTTTTGTGATTGGGAGGACACAAGAAGGGATCTAGCACATAGCAGGTGCTTATTAAATTATTTTTAAAATTACTATGTTCTTTGTGTTCTTCCAGGTTTTTGCATGGAGCAGGCATCATTTGGACAAATCCTATTTTAAAAAAATTCTTAGGCGAGGGGGAATAAACCTGCAGTTGCCAGACTCAGCAGCAGTTTTGGTAGTGACCAGGCGGGGCAAAAACGTGATGGCCAGTCTAGAGGCGCAGGACCTGGACGCTAGAACTGAGGCTGGGGGCGGGACCCGGAGGGAAGAGGCGGGGCGTAGGCCGACAGCGCATGCTCAGTGCAGTACGTTCCCCGCCGCTGCCACCGCCCACTTGGGGCTGGTCAGCAGCAGGCGGCCGGGGCTCGGAGAAGGGCCGGGCTGGGCAAGCGCACGGCCATGGCCCCGTGGCTGCAGCTCTGTTCGGTCTTCTTCACTGTCAATGCCTGCCTCAATGGCTCGCAACTGGCCGTGGCCGCGGGCGGCTCCGGCCGCTCTAGGGGCGCCGACACCTGTGGCTGGAGGGTAAGGCGAGGACGGCGGGTTTCTCGCGGTCTGCAAACTAGCAGGGGGCGCTGAGAGAGGATGGGGCGCGGCGCGCACAGGTGTTCACGGGCAGACAAGCCTCGGCGACCTATTTGCTCTCCATCGAGTCCGCCGCCAGACCCGGATCCTAGAGCTACTTCAGCCATCCTCGCTTCTTCGCTCCTGGGTCGCGCGTCCACCCGCCCTAGCCGGGATGAAAGGGGCCGCCCGACCTCTGGCTTTGTGTTGCTAATGAGGCGCGGCTGCTGGCTGGGGTCCGATTCCAGAGGGCGGGTGTGAGGGGGCGACGAAGCGGGGGGAGTGCGCCCCACCCTTTGTTCTCGGCCCTCCGCCCCAGGGCTGCGCGTCTGGGGCTGGGATCCCCTAACCGTCTGGACGACGGGGAGCTTCGGAGAGGATGTGGGGTTCTCCCGGACCTCCAGTTCACAGCTCTGCAAAGGCTCAGGGCAGGCAAGCAGGGGACCTGGAGCGCTGGCGAATGATGCACCCCTCAGCTGTGTTCGCTTTGTTCCTTCTAGCCTAGGGTCGTCACCCTACTCCCACCCCATTTCGGAATCCTGACTTCCTGAGAAACTTTGCTTCCCCATTTAACTTTTCGTCTCACAAATGGTCTCACGGTTGTTACCCAAATCCCCATCTCCGCCTCAGCCCTGAGTTTAGGGTGTTTTTTATGATCAAAGAAAGGGCAGGAAGAGTTTGTCACCTCAGTCGGGTGCCCGTGGGAAGACGAGAGGTGCCCAGACTTTCGCCGTGTAGTTGGAACTCTTTTCTCAAAACGTAACGCTCCTTTGACGCTGTCTGGGCGGTGGGGCATTGAGGATGAGAGATGTGCGCCGACACACTGCCCACCGACCCTGGGGTCCGCGTTTGAGCTCCCGGGCTTGAGAGGTCCTGGGTCCTGGAGATTTCTATTCGTCTGGTCAGTGCCTTCCACAGAGGCTAGGGCAGCTGCCGGGTCGGAGCACTCACGCTTTAAAGCTTCCGAAGAGAACAGCACAGCCTGTGCACTCAACCAGCCAGGCACATGACTTTGGCGCTGTTCTTGGACACCAAAAGCCTCAGTTTCCTCATCTGGAAAGTGGGAGGAAATGAGTGATTTCTGGTTTCCAGTCCCAGGGATGGGTATGGGGGTAGTTTGCTTAGACCGAGGTTGTCCTACCTTTTCTGGGAGGCTGTGAAAAGCCTCAGCACAGATACTTAGGAGCAAGGTTAGTGCCTCCTGCTCACTTGCCCCACATATAGAGAAACTGTGTAGAAAACCAGGTATGAGCCTGTTAGCTGGGACGTCCCTGGCCCCAATAGCTCCTGTACCTGACTCTCCCCAGCCTTAGCGAATTTAACCTTAGATTAAATTCTACCATTCCTTCCCATTTGAGGAAAACATTGCTTTCTTACTGTGTTCTATTGTAATAAAACGTCACTGCTCTTTTTCTAATAGATACCAAGTTTTCTTAAGTCTGTCTAGTGTTATCCATCCTGCTAAAAGTTCGAATCTGTACAGATTTTGGCTTTTGACTAACTAATAGCATCACAGGTATTTTATTCTGAGTTTGCATGTGACTCATGGCTTAGGTGGATCAGTCCAGTTTGCTATTTTTCTGCAGTTGTGTAGTTGGCGTCATGTGCCAGTATACAGTTTATGAAGTTTTAATGTTACTGGGATGGTAGTGCTCTGAAGAAGCCAAGCTGGTGGTTTTGTTCTCTGCACCTGTGGGAATGTGTGGCCCTCCCCAAACCTACACCCCCACAAAATTAATGGTGGCCGTCATCCCAGTCACCTCACTCTTTTTATTTTTTAATAGATGGACACAATGTCTTTATTCTATTGGTTTGTATGTGGTGTTGAGGATCGAACCCAGGGCCTCACGCAAGCAAGGCAAGCACTCTACCGCTGAGCTACAATCCCAGCCCCCAGTCACCTCACTCTTATGCTGACCTTTCCCCTGCTGCAGAGCCTTGTTGGGGATGATCCTCTCAACAGCTTTTGCCTTGACTCCACAGTCCTTACCTTGGATCATCTTCATGCCCTTCTGGATGAGCATGGGGACCTCTGGGCTGAATCCCAGATGCCAGGCTCTTCTCAAACTTCCATCTACTGCATCCTGTGGACCCAGCTTACCCATCCTATTTGCATACCAGCAACCTCACTCCTTAAGCCCCCTCCCCTTTTCCCTAACTCCTGATGCCTTTTTACAAAGGCATGCATTCCCCTCCTGGGATGCCCTTACCTCCCTAAGAATCCCCTTCTTAGCTTAATACTCAGCTCAGGTGATTCCTCCAGGGAAGCCCTCTGGGAATGCCATGTCCTTGACTTTCTTATGCAGGTGCTTATTCTTTGGTTTTCACCAGATTGCTTAGCTTGTATTTGCTCACTGTGTCTTTAGACTAGTTTGTTGGTGGCTTCAGAACCTGGGAGCCCTGTAAAGCTAGGCTGAATCCAGTTAGATCCTGAAGCCTTCCTGCTGAATCCCTCCTCCCACTTTTGTAGGGTTTAACCCAGGGGTGCTCCACCACTGAGTTATATCCCAGCCCTTTTTGTTTTTTATTTTAAGACAGGATCTTGCTAAGTTTCTTGCAATCCTCCTGCCTCAGTTTGCTGACTTGCTGGGATTATGGGCTAAGTCCTGTTTTGAGATAGATTTTAAGAAGTGGGGGTGGTAGTGGGGAAACTCAGCACCAAGCTCCTGTGTCCTCTCCACAGAAGGCCTTTGCACACATCTGTTCCTGCTTTTGTTCCTTTTCTCTGTACCTCCTCAGTTTCCCCTCTCAGCTCCAGCATCACTTCCTGCAGGAAGCCTTCCCTATCCCCACTTCCCTAGGTAAGATGTCCTAGAAATTGCTGTGATGGGGCTCCAGTAACTACTGGTTTACAGGGACTTAGGTATGATTCATGTCTGGATCCCTGTAGATGTCATCCTCAGCTCTGAGATTGTTTATAGTCTAGTTGGGTATGTATGAACACGTAAGGGTCAGTTATATGTGATACACACAAGAGAGGGCTTCCTGTGGGTCTGAGTTTCACTCAGAACCTGAGGGGACAACAAGGTGCAGAAGTGAGCCCTAAAGGAGGGGCAGGATCTAGGTACAGGAGACCAGCTGAGTGAGTGACTCCCTTGTTTTTCAAGGGAGTATTTGTTCAGGAACCCTCGCCCCCATAGAAATGGGTATTTTCCCAGGATGTGCAAGGTAGCTGTAGCTAGCCAGACTGCCAGCCCGTCTGCCCTCAGCAGCTCTGCTAACAGACCCTTCAGATCTACTCTCAGAGGAGCCAGGAGCTGGCCTGGTTTAAGTGGTCAGGTTTCACAACCTCTCCATTATTTGTGGGGCAATTAAGAGACTGATACCATCTTGAACACAGCTCAGTGTTTTAGAAATGAGTTGTGGACACACTTCCTCAATTCCTAGAAAAAAAAAATCCCTTATGGCCCTTGCCAGGTAAAGTTGCTCTTTGAGTAATAAATACTGTTTTCTCAAAGAAGTAACAATTTGTAAAACTTCCAGAGGGGCTAGCCCCTTCATTTACACTGGCTCTTAACTCTTGTTTCTTAATAGTGAGATGACTTTGTTTGTGATAGGTAACTTCAATTATATCATTCACTTGCCCCAAGGTTCCCGGATCTCCCCTTGTCTTGCTGGTTGAGAAGCGTATATATGGAACAAGGAGTTAAGAATCCACTCCTACAGATTTTTATTTAATGGCTTTTCCTGCAGTAGGGGAGGAAGGAACATTTCTTGACTTCTTACCTAAATGGAGTATACCTTTTCTTGTATGTTATGCCTGGAACAGTTTGTACCCCCCACAAAGCCTGTACCTTCAGCAATTCAGGAAACCAGGATTCTGGCATCATCTTTACAATCATGTGCAAGTTTCCCATTTAAGGCAAATACTTCATCTCAAAAGGTAGAAAGGAATAGGGTGGTACTTGTGGGGGAAAAAAAATTCCAGCTGGTTAAAATTTAGGTCCCTGATAAAAGTCCAATCCAAGAATTCTCCTTGGCTGTGGGCCCAGGCATGTTTATTTGATTCTGAATTGGATGCGTTTTCATTCACTTGCAGCTCATGGCTCCCAAGCCCATATCTGGTCTGTCTGTCCTGTGGCCATGTTTTCCAAGTTACAGATGCTCTGCTGTCCTTAGAGAATTCTTTGTTAAGAATTACTCAGTCTTGGATTGACACATTTCTCCAAGATGTTTTTATAAGAGGTGCAATGCTTTTTTTCCAGCCTGTTTTGCTTGGTTAATTGGGAACCCTCTTGGCCCATGTCCATCTTTTTTGTGCAGCACTTCCTCCTCTCCCCACTTCTATCCATCCATCTATCCTTCCTTCCTTTCATCCATCCATCTCTGGATCTCCTGAGGTGCCTGGGGCATCATGCTAGTTATTAACTCAGGGACACAGCTGGGTGAATGAGCAGTACCATTTATTGTACCTTTTCCTTCAAAAGGTGGTTTCTCAAAGTGATGTTCAGGGGCTTCCAGTATTAGAATTGCCCTGGAAGCTTGTTAGAATGCAGAGTCAAAGATAATGGGACCAGAATGCAAGTGAGATGACAGAGTGTAGATACTGGCATTTTAACAAGTTCCTCTGAGGATTCTGATGCTGTCTCAATGATGAAACTTATTGCTTTAGGAGACAAGCCTTCCTCAATCAGAAATGGGAGAGAAGACATTTGAAACTTTTTAAATCAATCAGAGGGACTGGAGGTGTATCTAATCAGTAGAGCACTTGCCTAGCATATTTGAAGCACTGAGTTCAATTCCCAGCATCCCCCCACGCCTACCCAAAAAAAAGAAAAAAAA
>PVHX01014906.1:0-48577 GCA_004024805.1 Geosciurus inauris | reverse complement strand
ATAGGAGGAACATACTTCAACTTTGTAAAAGCTATCTATGTTAAATCCAAGGCCAACATCATCCTAAACAGAGAAAAATTGGAAGCATTCTCTCTAAACACAGGAACAAGACAAGGATGCCCTCTTTCACCACTTCTATTCAACAGGGTCCTTGAAACACTAGCCAGAGCAATTAGATAAAAGAAATTAAAGGGATACAAATAGGAAAAGAAGAACTCAAACTATCATTATTTGCCAACAACATGATTCTATCTTTGTGGATTCAAAAAATTCCACCAGAAAACTTCTAGAATTAATAAATGAATTCAGCAAAGTAGCAGGATATAAAATCAACACCCATAAATCAATTTTCATTTCTATACATCAGTGATAAACCTTCTGAAAGAGAAATTAGGAAAACTATCCCATTCACAATAGCCTCAAAAAAAATAAAATACTTGGAAATAAATTTAACAAAAGAGGTGAAAGACCTCTACTACAGGACACTAAAGAAAGAAATTGTACAAGACCTTATAAGATGGGAAAATTTCCCATGCTCTTGGATAGGTGGAATCAATATTGTCAAAATGGCCATACTACCCAAAGTGCTATATAGATTCAATGTGATTCCAATTAAAATCCCAACGTCATTCCTTATAGAAATAGAAAAGGCAATCATGAAATTCATTTGGAATAATAAGAGACCCAGAATAGCCAAAGCAATCCTTAGCAAGAAGAGTAAAGCAGGAGGCATCACAATGCCAGATCTCAGATTATACTACAAAGCTATAGTAACAAAAACAGCGTGGTACTGGCACCAAATGGCACAGAATAGAAGACACAGAGACAAACCCACTTAAATACAGTTATCTTATAATAGACAAAGGTGTCAAACATGTACATTGGAGAAAAGATAGCCTCTTCAACAAATGGTGCTGGGAAAACTGGAAATCCATATGCAGCAAAATGAAACTAAATCCCTATTTCTCACCATGCACTAAGTTCAACTCAAAGTGGATCAAGGACCTGGGAATTAGACAAGAGACCCTGTGCCTAATAGAAGGAAAAATAGTGCAAGAAGTAAAATCAAGAATCAATAAATGGGATGGATTCAAACTAAAAAGCTTCTTCTCAGCAAAAGAAACAATCAATGAAGTGAACAGAGAGCCGACATGCTGGGAACAAATCTTTGCCACACACACATCCGATAGAGCACTCATCTCCAGGATATATAAAGAACTCAAAAAACTTAACACCAAAAAAACTAACAACCCAATCAATAAATGGGCCAAGGAGCTGAACAGAAACTTCACAGAAGATATACAATCAATCAACAGACATATGAAAAAAATGTTCAACATCTCTAGCAATTAGAGAAATGCAAATTAAAACTACTCAAAGATTTCATCTCATGCCAGTCAGAATGGTAATTATGAAGAATACAAACAACAATAAGTGTTGGCGAGGTTGTGGGGGAAAAGGCACACTCATACATTGCTGGTGGGACTGCCAATTGGTACAACCAATCTGGAAAGCAGTATGGAGATTCCTTAGAAAACTTGGAATGGAACCACCATTTGACCCAGCTATCCCACTCTTTGGTCTATACCCAAGAGACTTAAAAACAGCACACTACAGTGACGCAGCCACCTGAACGTTCATAGCAGCTCAATTCACAATAGCTAAACTGTGGAACCAACCTAGATGCCCTTCAGTAGATGAATGGATAAAGAAACTGTGGTATATATACACAATGGAATATTACTCAGCAATAAAAGAGAATAAAATTATGGCATTTGCAGGTAAATGGATGGAGTTGGAGAATATCATGCTAAGTGAAGTAAGCCAATCTCAGAAAACCAAATGCCGAATGTTCTCTCTGATAAGTGGATGCTGATCCATAATGGGAGAGGGGACACAGGAAGAATGGAGGAAATTTGTCAAAGGGGAGAGAGGAAGGAGGGGGTATGGAGACAGTAAAGATGGTGGAATAAGATGGACATCATAGCCCTAGCTTCATGTATGACTGCATATATGATGTGATTCTACATCATGTACAACGAGAAATGAAAAGTTGTGCTCCATCTGTGTATAATGAATCAAAATGCATTCAGCTATCATGTAAACCTAAGTAGAATAAATTTTAAAAAAACTAAAAGTAGAATCACCATATAACCCAGGTCAGAATACTTGAATGATACATGCACACTCATGTTTATAGCAGCACAATTCACAATAGCCACGTTGTAGAATCAGCCTAGGTATCCATCAATAGAGGACTGGATAAAGAAAATGTGGTACACATACACATGGAGTTTTAGGCAGCCATAATAATAAAATTGTGTCATTTGCATGAAAATGGATCTGGAAAGTATTATGTTAAGCAAAATATGCAAACACAGAAAGACAAGTGTTGAATGTTTTCTCTCATAAATCAGAACCAAGACCGTTAGGGTAGAGGAAGGGGACTGGAAGACATTGGGGAGTGAAACTGATCACATTACGTTATACACATGTATAAATATGCCACAATGAAACCTGTTACTCTGTACAATTATTACACACCAATAAAAAGATTGTTTAAATAGAAAATGTATAATGACATGTATCTACCGTTGTAGTTTTACATAGAGGAGTTTCAGTGCCCTAAAAGTCCTTTGTGTACCACCCAGAAACCACTGATCTTTTCTATTTTTTCCCTGTCTCTGTAGTTTCTCCTTTTCTAGAATGTTTTGTAGTTGGAATAATACAGTATATATAGCCTTTTCAGATTGACTCCTGTCAGTAATAAGCATTTAAGTTTCTTTCATGTCTCTTTGTGGCTTGATAGCTCATTTCTTTTTAGTACTACATAATATTCCATTATCAGAATGTATCACAGTTTATCCATTCACCTACTGAAAGACATCTTGGTTACTTGGTTTGGGTTTTCATAAATACAGGTGCTATAAACATCCATGTACAGGTTCTCGTGTAGCCATAAGTTTTCAATTCCTTTGGGTAAACACCAAGGAGTATGATTGCTGGATTATGTGCTAAGAGTATATTTGGTCTTATAAGAGACGGCCAAACTGTCTTCCAAAGTGGTTGTACCATTTTGCATTCCCATCAGTAACGAATGAAAGTTCCTGTTTCTCTATATCTTCACTAACATTTAGTATTATCAGTGTTCTGGATTTGGGCTCTTCTAATAAGTACACGGTGGTATCTCTTGTACTAATTTGAATTTCCCTGATTATGTAGTTGGTATGCTTTCTTACCCTTTTTTTTTTTTTTTTTTTTTTTTGGTACTGGGGATTGAACTCAGTGGCACTCGACCACTGAGCCACATACCCAGCCCTATTTTGTGTTTTATGTAGAGACAGGGTCTCAGAGTTTCTTAGCACCTCACCATTGCTGAGGCTGGCTTTGAACTTGCGATTCTCCTATCTCAGCCTCCCTAAGTGCTGGGATCACAGGCTTGCGCCACTGCACCCAGCTGCTTTCTTACCCATTCTTGATGACTCTGACTCCTGAGAGTCTGACCATGGAAACGTGCCAGTGGCAGGAAAGAGAACTGTACTGTCAGTCTTGTGACTGAGACTTGTCCCTTCCCAGATAAGCAAGTCACAGCCTTGGTTCATGTCCTCTTTATCTTTTAAACCCATTTAGCCTTAATACACTGTCAGTTCAGTAGTCTCAAGAGTGAAATTATTTTCAGAGCTAGGGCAGCCTCATTCTCACTAGTAGCCACACTGTTATCCAAGGAAAAATTAAGTTCAGCCACTATTATACGTAACCTCGTGCTCTTCCAGGTGCCTAATTATCCTATCATGGGCACTGACCTGTGGTAGAATTAGAGGACTTGTTCCTGCAGATCTGCCCTTCACTCCCAGCTCTGGATTAGTTCTCTGCCACTTGAGTGTTAGCATCCTATTCTTAGGAACAGCACTGCCAGTTGGTCCTCTGGGTTGCTAACAATCCTAGGTCTCTGCAGATGGTCATTACCTCCAGCACTTGCTACCCAACTCACTGCCTGGAAGTTGAACTTACAACAGCATTGTTCCTGCCACCTCTCCTCTCCCGTCTGTCTGATTTCACCACACAGAGAATTTCACTATTCTCTCCTAGTGGCTTAAATTGTTGGTCTTGGAGGGAAGCATTTCTGCTTTCTTCAGCCAAAGAAACTAAATGTTCTTTGAGTTTTAGAGTTCACAGTGCACTTTTAAAATTTTTTTATAAAAATCGTATATTTTTCAGGTGTACACAGTGATGTTTATAGATATTGAAACGATTACCATGGAAAAGCTAATTACTATATCCATATCTCACCATTTGAGATGTGGGTACACATGCTATTCTTTGTAAATTTCAAAAATACATTATATTGTTACTATACGTAGGGTGTTGCTCATTAAATCTCTAAAGTTTATCTGTCTGCATAACTGAAACTTTGTACCCTTCAACCGACATCTCCCTATTGAAGCACTATTATAGTTTGGAACTGGAATGTCCCGCAAAAACTTATGTGCTGAAAAATTGGTCCCCAATGCAGTAGGGGCTTTTGAGATGCAATTAGATCATGGCCCTGATCTCATCAGTGGATCAATCCACTGATAACTGAATGGACAACTGGGAAGTGGTAAAAACTGTAGGCAAGTAGAGCATTATTGGGGGAAGTAGGTCACTGGGAAGTGCCCTTGGGGACTGTATCTTGTCCTTGGTCCCTTCCTTCCCCTCCCTTTCTCCCCACCCCATCTCTTTCTCTGCTTCTCAGTTGCCATGAACTGGAGCATCCCTTCCACCCTGATGCTCTGCCTCACCCAGACCCAAAGCAATGCAGCCCACCAACCATGGACTGAAATCTCTGAAACTATAAACCAAAATAAACATGTCCTCCTCTAAGTTGTACTTTTCAGGTATTTTTGGTTACAGTGATGAAAATCTGACTAACACTTAAACTGAAATCTCTAGATGGGGATATAGATAGAGAGCAGAGAGCAGATTTGAAGGTGAAGGACCTCTACCAGGGAGAGTCTCAGAAGGAAACAAAACAGAGAGCAAATGCTCTTCTGTCCATTTCATGACAGAGTTGACCTCTGTACGTTCAGGGAAAGAGCACCGTTCATCTTTGTATCTTTAGCATGTAGCACTCAGGAGGTACTTGATAAATATTTGGGGTGTTTCTCAGAACAGCCATATAATTGAGCCAGGGATACATGGCAGTCAACTAGTTATTGAGAATAAGTAATGATGGAGTGCTGAAACAAGATGGAAACAAGACTTTTCACCCCTGTTTTTATTCCCAGCTATCTCCACCCCTGTTTGAAGCTGTGTGCTTCTAAAACATTTCTTCTAAAATGAGCTGTCTTTCAAATCATTAACATAGGAACAATTGTTGTGCCTATTTAGTGGATTATTTGTGAAACCAAAGGTACCAGATGAAACATTTATTTCTCCAAAATCATTTCGCAAACGTGAAGTGTTGTTTGCTCTTTGTGGCACACTTACATGCATTTCCAGTCTACCCTGAGTGTGATAGTGTAGGTGAAGCCTTCTGTACTTAGTGTGGCCGTGGAGTCTGCAGATGTTAGTAGAGAAATCATCATCCTGATGTACCGTCGGCCTATTTTTTTAATATTTTTATTTGTTCTTTTTAGTCCATCTACCTATTCTTTACAAAGAAGAATAATAAAATAACTGACATCATAGAGACTTTCCCACTTTGATTTTAGCAACCACATATTCCTCTTATTGCTCACTTTGTGGATAATAAAATTGATATCTTCACATTTGGATCAGAAAACAATTTTTTTTTTAGAAAAACACTTTCCTTGGAAAGTCTGCTGTCTTATAGTCTTTCAAAAGGATTGTCACTCAAGTACATATGTGCCTGACCCTACCAGTTGCTTTTCAGCGAAAGCCCTTTGTGAAAAACACAAGCTCTGCATGAAGCGTGCCTAGGAAAAGTGATCCACAGCAGTCAGGGGCCAGGAAGGTCTTTTAGAACTGGGGGTCAGATTGAGCAACCTACTGGCTTTGTTAAAGTATCTCATTTTTAACATGCTCACTAGGGTGCAGCAGAGGAAGAAGTTGTGTGTGTTCTCAGAGGTTGACATTCAACCACGGAAAGCAAAAGTAACTTAAATGAACACCAGCTGAATGGGAAAAACACACAAAGTTCAGGGTCAGGTTTCACTCTGCGTGTATTTATTCTCTACACAGACATGTCGTCTGTTACTAGCATACTTTAAACTGGGTGGTGATATCCTTATTATATGTTTTAGTATTTCTCTACTCTAAAAACTTGATAACAAATTATCAGTTGTTAAGGTACTAGAAGCTAGGGAAATTTTTATTTAGTTTTACTTTTAAAGGCATGGACAGCTAAAAGGTTAATCACTTTTGAATTTTGGAGTCAAATTCTTTGACCTGTACCAAGAGAGAATACGTTTTCATATATCTTATTCTGTAAGCCTATCATTATCATAAGAAGTTTGAGACCATTCTTAATAATATCTTTATTAAAATATTTCTAGGTATACAGTCATCCCTTAATATCTGCAGGGGATGGGTTCCAGGACCCCCTTCTGTTACCAAAACCTAAGGATGCTCAAGTGCCTCATATAATGTGACATAGTATTTGCATTTCACCTATGCACACAGTTTTTTTCTTTTAAACATTGGCATTAAACCCTGGGGTGCCTTACCACTAAGCTACATCTCCCGCTTCATATATTTTTTTTATTTTGAGACAGTGTCTCACTAAGTTGCTGAGGTTGGCCTCAAACTTGTGATCTTTCTGCCTCAGCCTCCTGAGTCACTGGGATTATAGGTGTGCACCACTGCTGTGCCCAGATTTTTTTTTTTTAAGTATTTGAACCTATAGTTGGTAGAAGGAATCCACAGAAGTGGAATCTGGGAATCCATTTATATGAAGGGCCAACTGTATCCAATAGGGAAACAGATTAAGAGTCAGGAATCTTAGATTTTAGACTTGATATTGTCACTGTCTGGTTCTTACCTTGGGAACATCATTTAACCATACTGAACCACAGTTTTGTCCATTGTAAAAAATAAAAGGATAATAGTACTTAACATCGATCATATGCAATAAAGTATGTCAGTGTTTCTAAAAAAAATTGTTATATAAGTGTTTTAAGATAAAGATATAAGTGCAAAGAATAGATTATATAAAAGTTGGAGGGAGAAGGGTGTTTGAGCAATATCTAAATCACATTCCTTTGAAATTTTTCCATTACTGATGTTCTTATAACAAAGAGTTGTTTAAAAAAAATAGAGAAGCAGCAGCAGCACAGCTATCGGCGACCATTAGGATAAGTTAGAATCTGTCTAAAGAATGTAAGTTTCACATCTCTGTCCTGAGGGTTCAATATCTGCAGTTGCAGAAGAAAAATAAAATTCTATCTGAATACAGTCCAGAAATTTCCTTATACTGGCTATGATCAGGCTTTTGTAAAAGTACTCATATATAGTTCTCTCTTTTATTCCATATTTTCTTGGTTTCTTTTAAATAAAAATCTACCTTGTGGGGCTTTTGCAAAGATCCACATTTAATTGCTCTATGAAAGAAATTGAAGTTTAAAAACAACTAACAAATTTTACTTATGATTCAAATTTTGTTTTCTTTTGGAAATTTTTGAAACAAATATTATTCAGTTATTGACCAGTATTTATTAGATATCTCTTCTGAAATAGTTTTCTTTATGATTTTTATGTCCTTAATTCTCAAATGTTTGGTATACTTCTTAGGATTTTCTTTGTAGGCAAGCTTGTTCTGTACAGAGAACAATGCATAATCTTTGTACGTTATTTGGCTGAATTCTACATTTGCAAAACAGTACAATCAAGTTTGAAATTGAGTTGCTTTCCAAACATTTTCACCTGTCTCTCATGGGATGTCCACGGCTTATGCAGAGAGCCCCTTACTAAACTCTGACTCACTTTACCGGGCTGACATGTGACTGACATTAAATGTTAGGATTAGATTTAAGAATTTGAACATAACACAAATTTGACCGCATTCAGTAGCAATCAAAAATAATACAAAGACTGAAATTAGGATGGGCATTTTCTTGGATGGCTGTTTTCCTTTCCCTATTTTATTCATGTCATTCTGTTTTTTGCTTATTCTAAGGGGAAATGAGATGTATCACTCTTGAATAGTTACACCTATAATCATAACTGTAATCATTATGCCTATAATCATCTGAAATTACCTGGGTTTGAAACTTCAGGACAATATTTAGTGTGTTTTGTGTTGCTTCACATTTAATAACTTGCAAGTCTTTTTCTTAGAGTTTGAGTATAGAAACCCCAAGTAATGTGTAGAGAGATGGATAAGACTGAGAGGACTTCGTGAAATAGTTTTAAGTTACTTTTGTATAAAACTGGTTTTTGCACATTTTGTGCAAAAGTGGTTCTAATTGTAAATCAGTCTGTGCTTGGAAAATTTTAATAAACTTTACTAATGTATAGTTTATACTGAGTAAATGCACACACTCAACGAAAGAAGTTTTGCCAAATGTGTAGGTCCATGTAACCAACAACCCAGTCAAGTTATAGAACGTTTCCTTCCCCTAGAAAGTCCTCCCTTGCCAGTTGTCACCTCTTTTCATTCTCTACCTCTGATCTGATTTCTAGGTTTATTGGTTCATCTTCTCTGTTTTAGAGCATCATATTAATTGGAAGCACAAAGGACATATTCAATGTGTCAGGCTCCTTTTTCTCAACATTATGCTTTTGAGATGCCTCCATTTGTGACATCAGTACTTTGTTCCACTTTCTCACTGAGTAGTGTTCCATTTTGTGCATATACCACAGTTTACCTGTTGTGGATATTTGGGCGGTCGACCGGGAATATTGTAATTAAAGCTGCTCTACATTTTCAACCCAAGTTTTGGTGTTGATATATGTTTCCATTTTTCTTGGGTAAATATTTTTGGCTAATAGAGCATAAATACATGCATCACTTTATAAGAAATTGCCAAATTATTTTCTACTGTGATGGGACTGTTTAACACTCCTACCTGTAATATATGAGAATTCCAGTTGCCCCACACACTTGTGGACAGTTCACTTGGTCAGGTCTTTTTTTTTTTTTTTTTTAATGAGACATTCTACTGCAGGTGTGTAGGTATCTCGTTGTGCTTTTAATTTAATTTCCTAACGACTAATAATGCTAAGCACCTTTCGTGCATTATAATTGATTTATATACCTTCTTTATGCTTTGTCCTTTTCCCTATTAGTCAAGTTTTCTTCATATTATAGATTTGTAAGGTTTCTCTGTGTGCTTGAGGTAAAAATCATAGATATGTGTTTTGCAAATATTTTCTCCCTCTGAGAAAAATGTATCATTCTAATTACTAAGTTCAAAAGAGAAATAGTTTGCATTTTTATTTTCTTAAAAGTATCATATAAGAAGTCCATTTAGTCAAACTTTTTCTTTATGACTAATATTTTTGTTTCATTTTTCTTCCAAGAATCATTTGTTCACGTTAGGGTCCAAAGAGATTTTTCAAAAATACAATTGGTTTCTGTGTTTTAACCTTGTATGATTCCACATTGCTAAATTCAGTTCTTCTAATGATCTTTCGGTAGCTTTTTTAGAATTTTATTCATAGATAATCTTCATCTCATAAATAAGAAAAAATATCATGTCTTTAGCCGATTTTAATATCAAGTTAATGCTAGTCTCAGAAAATGAGTTTGGAAGCATTTTCTAGTTTCTGAAAGTTTGTATAAGATTGATAACATTTTTTCCCTTGAATATTTAATGGAATTCAGTGAAGTCATTTGGGCATAAAGTTTACTTTATGAAAACATTTTTTATTACAGACTCAAATTCTTTAGTAAATATAGAGCCATCAGCTTTCTTTATTTCCTCTTGAGGTAATATTTTTGCATACTGTATCTTTCAAAGAATATATCCATCTCCTCGCCATTATTAAATGTATTGGAATAAGTTCTTCCATTATTCTCTCCTTAAAATCTGTAGACTCTCTAGTGAGTTCCTTTTCATTCCTGATATCAGCAAATTATATTTCCTCTTTATTTTTCCATAATTAGATTTATCAGGAGTTTATCATTTTTAATAATCTTTTTAAAGAAGTAACTTTTGTTAATTTTCTTTTTTTCATTGATCTCTGCTATTTATTATCATTTTATATTCACTTTGGTACTATTTTGCTATTTTCTAAATTCTTAAGATAGACACAAAGAAAAGCTTTTAAACTTTTTTTGAACTTAGATTTAAATTTTCTAATCACTGCTTTGTCTTTTGCATATATTTTCATTATTTTGAAAATATTTTCTCATTCATTTCTGATGCTTTCTTTATAGATTATTTGAAGTGTTGATTCATTTTGTCAAAAATTCACTAGGAAAGAAATGCAGATAAAAAAGGAGACTTTATTTCAGTGAGCAGTTTGCATATGGGGAAGACTGCAGTTTTGGGGACAAAATAAAAGTACACGCTGAAGAAACAGAGGGGATAGTTTATGTAAAGTTCTAGCCAGGTTCTCATTCTTGTCTGCTATGCAAATGACGGTTGTAAACATCCTCAGACCTGATTGGCTGATTCCAGATCACAGCTCATTGGTCAGGTCTAGGTGGCAAAGGAGACTTTCCAGAGGTGATTTTTCTTGGTAACCTTAGCAAGAATATGCTAGTGTTAGGATCCAAATAGTTTGTGGTTAATCCAGGAACACCACTGAGTACGTGTGACACCCCTCCCCACTTCTACCTGTCAAGTCATCAAATGGCTTCCTTTTAGAGTTTAGGTCCAATGAGCCACTTTAGAGATTCAGCTTTTCTTTTTTTTTTTTTTTTTTTTTTTTTTTTTTTTTTAATTTTTTTTAGTTGTAGATGGACACGATATCTTTATTTATTTATTTTTATGTGGTGCTGAGGATCGAACCCAGTGCCTCATGCATGCGAGGCAAGCGCTCTACCACTGAGCCACAATCCCAGCCCCAGATTCAGCTTTTCTTAAAGCTCACAATTTTTCAAACATTTGGGAATTTTTACGTATTTTGGTATTACCAATTTATAATTTAACTCTGTTATGGTCAGAGGTTATACTCTATCAGTGTCCAGACTTTTGAAACTGTTTGTACTTATTGTAGATTTCAGGATATGGTCCATCTTTAGTTCATGTGCCATTGAAACAAACATGTATTACATGGTTGTTGGATAAAATTGTTTGTAAATGTGAATTAGGTGAAATTGGCAGATAGTGTTTTTCACATCTTCTGTATCCTTAATCTATTAACTACTGACAGAGCAATAATTTTTAAAAATCTTCAATTTGTCTATTTCTTTAATTCTGTCAGTTTTAGCTTCATGTATTTTGAATTTCTGTCATTAGTGAGCATGTATTTATAATTTTTACATCTTTCTGACAGATTGTATTTTTATAGTTATGCAATTTCCTCCTTTAACTAATCCTTCTTTGCTTTGCAGATCATTTTATTAAGACAGCCTCATCAACTTTCTTATCCTATTCACATGGGAAAATATCAATCCTTTTTCTTTCAATACATTTATATTAAAAATGCTCCCTTCTAATTTGAAATTCACATTAAATAACTGGATGTTGCTTTTAAGTACAGTCTGATAATCTTTTCTTTAATTGGATTATTTGATCCACTTATATTTAATGTACCAGTGGATATTTTTATGTTTAAAATAAATATTGCTTTGTGCATATGTGTTTTCCATTTTCCCTTTCTGTTATTCCTTTAGTGTCACCTTTTAGGTTAGCTGAAAAACTTCTTAATTTTCCATTTTATTTCTTCTCTTGGGTTTTTGACTATTTCTGCTTTATTATTTTTAGTGCTTGTTTTAGGACACATAACATTTAGTTTTAACTTATCAATGTTTCTTAACTTCATTTTGTACCAATTCTCATTTTCTCCCCCTTCCCTCTTCCTATTCTCACTTTGTTTTTATGTCTCAAGTTTAATTGTCTGACATCTGTACAATTGCCTCCATGCAACTACCTCTGTCAGTAGTTTGGGCTATTGTTTTCATTTCTTTTACTTCCATATACAATATAACCCCACCTTACAGTGATATTTTTGTCTTTGAAAGAAATTACATCAAGGAAAATAAACTTTTACATGTACCCAGATATTTTTCATTTTTGTTATTTATTCATTTCTCTGAGATAGAAATGAGTTTCCATCATTTTCCACCAGCTCTGACTTTCATCAAGTATCATTTCCCTTTAGCCTGTAATAAATCCTTAGGTCTACTGTCAATGCATTCTCATAGCTTTCATGTATCCTGAAATGTACACATTTCATCCTTGTTTTTAAAGCATATTTTTCCTGAATATAGAACTCTGGGTTGACAGCCTTATTTTCCTTCAGAACTTAAAAGGACATTTTTCTATTGTTCTTTGGCCTCCATTTTTTTCTATTGTAAAATCTACCATAGTTTGCATCATTTTCCCATTATGCATCTTTATCTCTAGTTATATTCAAGATCTTCCTTTTCCTTTGATTTTTTTTTTTTTTTTTTGTGGTACCAAAGATTAAACTCAAGGGTACCTGACCACGGAGCCACCTCCCCATCCCTATTTTGTGTTTTATGTAGAGACAGGGTCTCACTGAGTTGCTTAGTGCCTTGCCATTGCTGAGGCTGGCTTTGAACTCACGATTCTCCTGTCTCAGCCTCCCAAAGTGCTGGAATTACAAGCGTGTGCCACCACGCCCAGCTAATATGCCTAAGGGTAGTTTTCTTATATATCTCTTGGTTGGGGCATGCTGGGCTTTTTGAATCTGTTTATCAGTGTTTTAAAATCAAATTTGAGAAATGTTTGTCCCTATTTCTTCAAATATTTTTCTTACCCTTACTCATACTTATGTCCTTCTGTTATTCAAATTATACAAACTCTAGGCTATTTTATGTTGTTCCACAGGTCCCTGAAATTGTTCATTTTTTTTTCACTTTTTATTCTGTTTTTTCCAATAATTCCTACTGGCCTCATTTTAAGTTCAATAATCTGTTATTTTCTTTTAATCTGTTTCCAATATACTGTGTATTTTTCATTTAGTCAACTTTTCATTTTGGTCATTATATTGTTCTCAGTTCAAGAATCTTCTTTTATACATAATTTCTGTGTGTCTTCCATTTAACCCATAAATGATAAGATAACTAAACTTGTATTAAGCACTTCATTTTAGTTCTGGGGATCGAACCCTGGAACTAGTGCTGGTAGGCAGGTTCTCTGACACTGAGCTACATCCCCATTCCTGTCTGAGCTTTTCAACACTGTGTTAGATTGTGGGGTTTTTTGGAAGCCCAAGATCTTTCTAAAGTCTCAGATGGATAAATTCCCAAATTCTGTTGCCCCTGTTGGTCTCAATGAGTCATAGTTTTAGAATTTGTGAAGATGGGCATAATGAAAGACTGACTTTAAGCTCTGGCCCTTCCTTCTAAGGCATAGCCTTTCTGGTATCTCAGCATTTTCAATATTGTGTATTACCAAAGGTTTTCCCACCTGATTGAGCCAGAACTCCAAAGTCTCCCAGCTTTGCTTGGTCTCTGTATCTCTGGCTCTCCTCCCAGCAACAGCAATTCCCTGTTTAGGCTTGTGCATTGTTCTGCACTGGCACAGCCCAACCCTGAGCAAAAGACTTGTGGGAAACACACATTCAGATCTCCAGTCTGCTTTTACCGCACTCTGGCCACTTTGTCCCTTCAGGACCCAACCATTCAGGTTTCAGTGGCTTTAACCATCTCAGACTCTGAAATCTGCCTGTTCGGGTCAGCAAACTGCTGTGGCTGGACTCTAACCCCCTGTGCTGCAACCAGGAAATTGTCTGCAGGCAGAATTCCAAGGTAATCATGGGCCTCGCCTCAGGTGTTTCTCTTCTCTCAGGTATTAATTCTTGTACTTCCTGTTGTCCATCTCCTGGAAATTATATCCTCATATATTTTATCTGTTGTTTATGGAAGAAAACCTGATACAGTTGAGATCCCCAAATTCTCTTTATAAATTCCTTTTATTCTTTTTTCCCCCTTGCTCCTCAGGTGCTAATTTTGTATCATTCATTGCCTTTTTAAATTATTTCTATTCTCAGAGCTATTTATTTTTTTTACCCACTTCGTAAAATATTTAATTTATCCATCCTTCAAAGGAAACCTCTAGATTAAAAGTCAGTAGAAGTAACAGAGAGAAAATGGCAAGTAACCCAAGACACCAAATACAACAGCTATACAAATTGCTTTTTCTCTTCCTTCAGCCCGTTTTTCCAAATCAGAGGAAACTGAAAAAGCAGAAGAAATCACTTCTGGAGGGACACTACTGATTAAGTCAGGAAGACAGAGGGCTGAAATTTGCTTCCTCCATGTAGAAATCTGCTTTACTGACTGTGATCTTCATTATAGCATCTGAGTTTTCATACAGACTACACAATATCCCAGTGAAGAGCTATTTATTTTTATACTTAATTTAAAAGTTAGTTCCCCTCTGAGTTTTTATTTATTTGATTTAAAAATGAAAAATCACAAAAGAACTGAAATGAAATGTATGTTTCCATGTCTTGTAAAGATAAATAATTTGTGGTGTTTGTAAAACTTTAGCATCAACTAATATTTTTTCAGCTTATAAATATCTAGAAGTTAGTGGTATGAAATGTTTCTAAATCTTTAAGTACATGTCAGTTTTCTCAAATTTACAGCTAACATTCACATACATAGATATTCATGAATTTAACTCTGGTTACAAAAATAAAAATAATAAATACCATATATTTTATGTTGTTATAGTTATCTTTATCTTTTTGTTATTGAATGTTCATTTCAACAATCAAAATCTAAATAAGAGAAAAATCATAATTAAATTCTTTAATATCTAATTTGAAAATTCTCCTAAATATTCTTTGTCAGGTAATGATATATAAATTGAACCTCTTTATGAGAACATAGGTGGTGTTTAGGCAAACAGTGCCCTTTATGAGATTTTCCTTTCTATTAGTTTGGTCTCTTCTAACTAATGGAAATAAAATGATCATTGCAGTGAGCTGGAAGGCTGTGTCTAGTCCCCAGGGACATGGGTCAGGGCCTTGTTGAGCTTTGCGGTATGTCTGCTATAGCCAAGTGAGTCATCTTTCATAATATGTTCAGTGTCTGCTAGCCTTAGGATCAGGAGTCGGCTGACAAACCTCGGCCTCTCAAGGAACAGAACTCAGCCTTTGAATTAAGAGTTATTAATGACATGAATTAAGCATCAGCTGTCATTTTCTCCAGGGAGAAGAAATCTCATGGACAATTTGCAGAGTGTACCTCATTTGTTGTGTTAAATGTCTTTTAATAATGATGGCTTACTTTTAAGTTTTATTCAAGATTCATGAATTTGAGAGGATAGTTTATTCTATGTTATAAAGAAAAGATATTTTGGTTAAGAACTTTGATAGAACAGGAAAAAAACATAATTTAAAATATGTAATGACATCATTAAAAAATCGTGATCTTGTGGAAATGATGTCCCTATTCCTCCTGGCTGAATTTCAGTGCAGAAAACAGCATGGGCTTTGATGTCTCTTTGAAAAATAGAAGAATAATGAAAGGCAAATGGCTTCATATTTTCATACTGTATTTACAGGATCGTTTTTAATCCATTTTCCTGTTTTGTTTTTATTAATTCTGTAATTGCCATCCACATAATCCAATTTACATTAGAGGAAACTTTAGATTTTTATTTCAACAAGTAAAAAGTATACTTCTGAATGAATTTGTCCCTTTTTAGCACTTACTCCACACCCTTTAAGGAGTCCTTGCAATGCATTTCTTTTTCTTTTTCTTTTTTTGGAATTTGTTTTTCCCCACATTTTTTTTTATTGGTGCACTATAATTGTACATACTGATGGGGATTTGTTGTTACATATTTGTACATGCACACAGTACACAATATTACAATATAATTTGGCCACTATAACTCATCAGCATTTTCCCCCTCTTTCCCTACTCCCTACCCTTTGGTCCCTTCCCCTCTACTAATCTCCCTTTGATTTTCATGAGATCTAAACCCATCTTTCTTTTCCTTTTTCCTCTCTAGGTTCTGCATATGAGAGAAAATATATGACCCTTAATCTTCTGAGTTTGACTTATTTCACTTAACATAATGGTCTCTAGTTCCATCCATTTTCCTACAAATGACATCATAATAAATGCTGGAGCGGATATGGAAAAACACACTGTTGGTGGGATTGTAAATTCAAATAACCAATATGAAGATTAGTTTGGATGTTCCTCAAAAGACTAGTAATTTTTGTTTATGCCCGAATAAAACTACATTGTGTATATATACCACATTGTCTTCATTCATTCATTGATGAACATCTAGGCTGGTTCCATAGTTTGACTATTGTGAATGGTGCTGTTATAAACAAGAGTATGCATGTATAACTATACTATGATGACTAATTGTCCAGAATAAATACTGAGGAGTGGTATAACTGGGTCATATGGTGGTTCCATGAGTAGCCATTGGAGGAACCTCCATACTAATATCCACAGTGGTTGTACTAATTTACGATCCCATCAACAGTGTAAAAGTGTTCCTTGTTCTCCACATCCTCTCCAGCATTTATTTTTGTTTGTATTCTTGAAGACTCTTACTGTGTGTTTCTACCCTCTTCCTTCCACCTTCACCTCACCCCAATGAAGTCATCATCTGATTATGATGTCTTAGCTTCAGACCAGCTCTTGTCATTGATGTCCACAATACTGTTTTAGTCTTTGATAGGTCATGGCTAATTTCATTTGACTTCTTATTTTCTTTGTCTTTTCATTCCATTTGATATACCAGTTTACACTTTGTCTTCTTAGTATCTTTGATCTCTCAGTGTACTGAGATCACATGTGAGGAGGACTTAAAAATAATTTTTAACGCAAACTTATGTTTCACTGCTGCAATGGACTATTCAGGGGAAAACATCCCCAAGATTGAGTGAATCTCTTTAGAAACATCTCTGGTAGGCCAAACCTGAATGGCACTGGCCATCTTTGCAAAACCTCTCCAAACTTGAGATGTGTTCTATTATCAGCTGTATTTTAAATCCTTGAAGTTTTCTGAGACCTAGCTTTTGTTTGTTTTTTAAAAAGTTGTATCAAGTGCAAATAGACTTTTTACAGTGAAGATGTGATTAAGAGTGAGTGGTGATTCATGATTCCAGAGGTTAGATATTCTTAGTGAGCAATTAGGAATTTTGCAACTTTTAAGTTGTTGGCTGGCCTCTCTCCATTTGAAGGAGAGAGTTCTGGTAAATACACTGCTAGAAAAAGACATTCCTACATTTGCTTAACATTTTTTGGGAAGTAAATGATGAATAACTGGAAGATAAATTATATGAAGCTTCCCAGTCACTCATACAGTTGCACTTTCTTATCAGGATGCATTTTGTACTATCGCATTGGTAGAAATAAAGTCCTGATGCCATGGATTGGAAGTGACTTTGTGAACTCCCCAAATCAGGCATGTGATCTTGGGGTCCTCATCAACTTCCTTTATTCACATTTTACTTATAAATCAAAATCAAATACTTTCATTCCTACATCTACAACCAAAGTTCAAGTTGCCTGGCATTGTTGGAGCTGTCTCCTCTTGGTTTGATTTCTTTCTATATCTTCTTTGTGTTCCTGACTCCAGTCTGAACTATCCCCAGGCTTTGTTGGCACTCACCATCTTCAGAAGGACAGTGGACTTAGATCTCAATGGAAGAGTTTCTCTGATAGAGATTGGGCTGACTAAGGATGGAAGCTGTAAACATCCATGGATGTGGCCAGCTGTGGAGTCAGGGTGCCTGGATGGATCACAGTCCTTTCTGTATTAAGTGTGTTTCTGTCAGGCTCCTGGGAACTGCATGAAACTGAGGGGAATAAAAGCCACATAGCAGCTGGGAGCCTCACAGACTCTTTGGTCTTCATTGAACTTGGATTCATAATTGGGCTACAATTTTTCAGTTTTTATTTGATGTCAGGCCAAATGACTGTTCCATGTGAAACCAAAAAGGTTTTTCTTTTCTTAAATATAAAAAAGTCTTTACATTTCTACAGTATACTACCAAAGAAAAAATCATAATCTGACATGACAATGGCATTACATTTTATTTAATAGTAAACAATTTTTAAATTGTTTCCCCAAAAAAAGTTCTCTCCTGAATCCTCAATTTCCCTTCTTTTACAAGTAGAATTTTATTTTGGGTTAGGCTAATAGTGAGTGTTTATAGAGAGACTGCCAGAGCACCTGTGATACGGCTGTTTTTTTGTAGTGCCAGAGCTTAGCTGTTGCTAAGGAAGTCTAAGAAAACAGTGGTGGCTACTCATATTTTATTGAACAGTCTGCACATAAACTCCAATTTTAGCTAGAAGATGGGGTGTTTTATTACACACACAAATGACTTTCTAACCTGGAACTTGGTTTCATGTACTTCATAATACTGATCTCAGTTCTGACATTCAGATCAGCTTTTTTGGCATGAAAAAAAGTTTAGATAAGATATACATACTATATATGTACAACCATTAAACTATAGCTAACCCCCAGTCGAAGGTTATAATGATCATCTTTGAAGATCCATGAGGGCTCTTTCCTATTTCATGGCATCATCTTACTTTTTTCAATAACTTGGCCATAAATGTTTGAATCCATAAGAATCATGACAAGTCTATAGATGTTTACAATTCATAAGGATTGAACTATGCCCTGTGTGTTCCTCAACTACTTTTTTAATTTTTAAAATTTTAATTGGTAGCAAAATTGCACATAAAATTTACCATCTTAGCCACTTTTAGGTTGTAGTACAGTATTATTAAATATGTGCACAATCTCTGGAACTTTTCCATCTTGAATATTGAACTCTCTTTGTATCCAGCAACTCCTTGTGTTCCCCTCTCCCCAGCCCCTGGCAACCACCATTCTACTTTCTGGCTTTGTGAATTCGAATAATCAAGGTACTTCATACAAATTATGAAGTATTTCTCTTTTTGTCATTAGCCTATTTTATTTAGTGTGGTGTTCTCATGATTCATCCCTGTGGAAGCATGTATCAGAATTCCCTTGGTATTTTAATGCAACTTTCTTTTGATCCAGTCAACATTGTACTCATGGGTACACCATACTAATGCATACAGCTATTGTTGGTTAATTTCCATTGTCATATGTTATTTCATTATATAAGTATACCATAACATATTTATCCATTCTGGTTTTTTCCCAGGCTTTTTATTTCAAGGGTATTGTGGGATTTTTTTTGTTTTTTGTTTTTTTAATATTTATTTTTTAGTTGTAGAATATCTTTATTTTATGTGGTGCTGAGAATTGAACCCAGTGCCTCTCGTGTGCTATGCGAGCACACTACCACTGCGCCATAACTCCAGCCCCAGGGTATTGTGTTTTGTTGCTCTATAATCAATGCTTCTAAAATAGTCTTGTTCATGCCAGCTTATTTATATTGTGCATACAAGTGCAAGAGTTTTTCTAAAGCATGAACCTACTAAATGAGGGAAGATGAGGATGGATTTGCTAATTTTACTAGATAATGCCAAATTGATGCTCAAAATGTTTGTGCTGGTTTACATTCCTGTTTGAGAGTTATCATCTCACGTGGCTACCACTTGGTATCATTGAAATTTTCAATTTCTACCAATCTGGTGGGTGCAAAATAGTATCTCATTGTTATTTGAATTTACATTTCCCTGATTGCTAATGGAGTTGGAGCCTTTTCTTGTGTGTCTAACTTGAACCTTTTAATCTATTTTGGATTAAAAGGAAGCGAGATAAGTCAAAGGAGAGAGACAGAAAGTGCTTCATATAAAACCTTTAAATCTGGAGCTATGACCCTGTAATTGACCATAATTCTGGCAGCTTTTCTCCCATTGGAGCAGTTTGAATATACAAAATGAGCTCTACCCTTAAGTTCTCTGCTCAATGACTGCTCTTCTGATACTGCACAGAATCTTTGAATGAAAGGTGTCATGTGGTCTCAGAGCCAGACCATTGGACATTTCAAAGGACCAGATGCTAACTTTTTTGACTGGATGATAAGTATGAATATGTGTATGTATATGTGTAAAACACCACATGTAATGTTTCATAAAACAATCCATAGACTTACTAGGTACAATACAGTTTCCTATTTTTACTTTGATTTGTTCCATTTTCTTTCTCTTCCTTTTTCTCTCTTTCTTTTCTCCTCCCCCATTTTCCTTCCTTCCTCTTCCTCTCTTCCCTCCCTCATTTCTTCTCCTTCCTTCCTGATCACTACCAACTAGATTGACTTCACAGCCCACACACATGATGGTTCCCAGTGGGACAACGTTCTATTTGTGAGAGCACACAGGCAACGTTCTATTTGTGAGAGCTTCCCTGGAATTTATTGTCCACAAACCAAGGATGTGATGATTTAGACAGTTCTAAACAATAAAGAATCATTCCCCATATCACAGAACATTCAATACTGATATAGGTGATCATTAGATATTCATGTAGATTAAAAAATGGAAAACTTCCTTTCACAAAGTATATTTTTCAGAGTTTTTATATACAACATGTACTTGCATTACAAGATTAATATCATTCTGCCTTAGAAAATAGTGGTCTGTTACCTACTGAAGTGGAAGCTCCTTGAAGGCAGGAGAGGTGTGGTAGTCACCTCAGTGACCGCTGGTGTCATGTAAAGGTGGGGAGATGAGAACAGTCTTCAGTTAGGGAAATACTTGATTTAAATTTCAGCTCTATTATCCCCAATTATTGTGGACAGATAAGTTATGAAGCTTCTCTATCTATTGTTTGCTCATCTGAAAAATGAATTAATAATACACATACATAAAATTTCTGTGGGGATTAAATAAAATAAAGTTTGTAAAAGTACATATGGTTGCTCAAAGTATCAAAACTATTATGACTATTAATAGTTTTTATTTAAAATGTTTGTTCCCTTGACTTTTACCCATCTTATTCTAATATTAATTTAACTATAATAACAAGCATTGACATTTATTGAATGCTTGTGTCAGACAAAAGCTTTCCACAAATTACTTCTCTTTGGTTACAACCCAATAAAGTAATTGTAATGATTATCTAGTTGACAACATTGAGGTGTAAAAGTCAGGTTAACTTGCTCAGGATTTCACTTCTGTAAAGAAAGCTAGGGTTGGAACTAAGAAGTCTGATGTCAGCATCTGTCTTTACCATTTTACTGTGCTGTTTGCTAATATAAGGAACTATTTAAAGTTCTTTTTTTTTCTGTTTAAAGTTCTTAAATATCACTTTCCATTTCAATTGGCTTCAAGTTTGATACATCTTTGATATTGTTCCTCAGAAAACACATTGATATAAAGCAGAAACCAAAGCCTGTGCCCAAGAACACAAGCATAGGAAAGTGTGTAAAAATGTTGTGTAACTTATGTTGGAAATCAAATACTCAACACCAAAATCTAATTTGTGATTTGGGCTGAAACTGTTTGGGAATCTTCTCTAATAGTGTCCTATTATTAACCAATTAAGAACTGAATTATGAGTGAGTCAGAATGTTGGATGTGACAAAATGAATTTTAGCAAAGATATAGCTTTGAGTCTAGAGTACAGTAGAATGCAAATTTCTGTAGCATTTCTGGTGTCAGTTCAGTATGTGCACACTCACATGTGTGTTGGGGTCCATCTGACCTATGGCTATGAAAAGAGTTGTGTTTTTCATCTTGGCTAAGAAGCATTGCAAAGCCAACAATCTCATAGAGATGGGTGAGAAGTCTCGTTGGATGGGTGTAAATCATCACCAGTCCTGGAGACACTGTGCAGAATACCTTGCCCTCCTAAGGGCTGAGGTAAAGCTTCCAGAGTCTGATGTATTCTTTATATATCACAAATTTATGCATGAATGTAGGAAGGAGGGTGTAGACATCATGCGGAGCTCCAGAGCTGTTTCTTAGCAGTGCTCTAAATGCAACATCAGATAGCAGGCAAGGCTGTGTATGATACAACCACATACTAATCAGTCCAATGATGTTACACAAGCGTTCATTACAATTTCATTTTGCTGGCACCAATGTGATGGGGTGTGTAAGTTCAGGAAAATTAGCACAGAACAGACATACTCAGCTGAGCTGGAGTCTGGGTGTGACAGCTGAACTGTCCCCTTGATTTGCCAGAGGGGTCTGCAAGCTCAGTGCATCATAAGGTACAAGTGACACACAGATCAGAGGGTATCATGGAAGGAGAAAGTGAGCAAAACACTCAAGGTGAGACTAAAGTTGTACCACAAAGAGAAAGCCTTGGGGATCCTGGGGAATGTAATGATCACAAGGACATGAAAGTAAGGTGAGTCTGTTGAGTCTGAGCCAATTTCAATGAAAGCTTTATAGTACCTTTGCACAATTTGTAAAAGAATATATGTGTAGAAAAAGGAAGCCTCTCAGTTTGTTAGGGTAAGGAGATTCTTGTCATTAGCCTACACACATACAAGAAATGAGGATGCAGATAATCTTCCTCAGAAGATTTTTTTGTTAAATATAAATAAAATAAATTCAACCCCTGCTATTTTTCCTTTAAGCTATCAATAATAAACATTCATTTCTATTAGGTGTTGGTGGTTCTTTGATTAAATATTAGGGAATAAAAGCTTCTAAAAAGCCTTATAAGGGTGAAAAAGTAATATCTTTTTTTTTTGTTTTTTGGTGCCAGGAGTTGAACTTAGGGGTACTTGACCCCTGAGCCAGGTCCCCAGCCCTAGTTTGTGTTTTATGTAGAGACAGGGTCTCACTGAGTTGCTTAGCACCTCGCTGTTGTTGAGGCTGGCTTTGAACTGGCGACTCTCCTGTCTCAGCCTCCCTAAATACTGGGATTACAGGTGTGCGCCACTGCGCCCAGCTAGTGATATCTTTTTCTCAGTCATCACAGGGTGGATGGCTAACACCCCTGTACAAAGATAGATTAGCAAGAGAAAAGCAGAACAAATGTATTTCAGCAAAGGTTTTCATGACACAAGAGACTCCAGAAATGAAGACATGAAGATACACACACACACACACACACACACACACACAAAGAAAACAAGAAAAATTATGTCTCAGTATGCTCGGGTTGAATGAAAAGTACCATGCAGTATTCTTGGAGGACAGAGGAGAAGTGATCTGATGGGAGCAGGTTGGGCCTGTTAGTTCGGATTCTTCACGTATCTTTGTCTTCATTCCTTTTCTCTGGGCATACAAGGCACCTGTCATGGCGGGGGTGGGGGTGTCTTATGACTACTGTTAGGAGAGGTATGTCAGAGAATTTTTTTATGGCTACCTACACAGAAAGGTGAGGGGAAAACAGGAAGTGACCACCTTCTATAGTTTTTTTCAGTTTCCAAGGTATCATGCTTTGGGGTAGCATTTCCTGCACCCCCATCCATCACTTTCTAGTTCCAGAATTTGGGGACAAGTGTAGCTTCCCTTCTATTAAACAAAGGAAAAGTGATTCCACACAAAGTCAGCCACATAGCTTTAGATTGTTAAGAGGTGGCAAACTAATTTGTACCAAGTTTGGGATTTCTGTGCTAGCATATACAAGTTCACGACCACGGTGTTCTTGAAATAGACTGTTTCTGTATGTCCTCAAATTGTTTTTTTGTTCACCGTCCCCTACCCCAAAGAAATAGTGACCTAGAAGAGTTTTACAAAGTGAAAGACTTTTTTGTTAATGAGTCTACAGTTGGATGATGAACCATTGTTGTTTTCAAAGGACATGCCAAATATAAATGCTACTTGTATTTCAGATGCTCCATCAAAAAGGAAGTATTGCATATACATTGCCTGTAATAATATCAGAAACACAGTGGGTACTCAGTCTATAGGTATTGGATGGTGAATATGAGAGGGTGAGAAGGAGCATCCTTAATAGTAGTCCAGATATATTATAGCATGCTACCATGGGTCTTCTATGGGGTTTAGCAACATGATCTGTACAGATCCTTGCAATAGCAATAATTCACATTAATAGAGAAAGTTATATTTGACAAAGCTTTTCCTACATGTATTTGTCAGAATAGGCTTAAGTCTGCTGTGTTCACAAAAACTTCCAAAATATTCTTGGCTTAGCAAAACAAAGGCTTACATCTCATTCACGCAAAGCTAGCTATAGGCTCCAGTGCATCTGTCAGGGGCCACTTTGGCTTAGGGAATTTATGTATCAGGATGGACTACAGAGTCATCACAGTGGATGAAGAAGAGACCATAAAAACTATGTTTCCATCGCAAGTTCAAAGCCAGCCTCAGCAACGGCAAGGCGCTAAGCAACTCAGTGAGACCCTGTCTCTACATAAAACACAAAATAGGGCTGGGGATGTGGCTCAGTGGTTGAGTGTCCCTGAGTTCAATCTCCAGGACCAAAAAAATAAATAAATAAACTATGTTTCCTCCTGGAAGTGACATATATTCCTTCAGCTCTTATTTCATTGGCCAAAGCAAATCATGTGGCCACATCTAACATCATGGTATAAGCACATGTGATCTTTTTAAATTGTTGTTGTTTATTGGTTCTTTTAAGGTATACATGACAGTGGAGAATATTTTGACATATTATACATATATAGAATATAACTTGTTCTAATTAGGATCCCATTCTTGTGGTTGAACATGATGTGATGTTACACCAGTCATGTATTCATATATGAACATAGCAAAGACATGTCTGATTCATTCTACTGTCTTTCCCATTCCCATCCCACTTCCTTCCCTCCATTTCTCCTGTCCAATCTGGTGAACCTGCATTCCTCCCCCCCCTCCCCCTGCCTATTGTGAGTCAGCATCTACTTATCAGAGAAAATATTCAGCCTTTAGTTTTTTGGGGATTGGCCTATTTCCCTTACCATGATATTCTCCAGTTCCATCCATTTACTAGCAAATGCCACATTTTCATTCTTCTTTATGGCTGAGTAATATTCCATTGTGTATATGTACCACATTTTCTTTATCCATTCATCTGTTGAAGGGCACCTAGGTTGGTTCCATAGTTTAGCTATTGTGGATTGAGCTGCTATAAACATTGATGTGGCTGCATCACTATAGTATGTTGATTTTAAGTCCTTTGGATACATGCTGAAGAGTGAGATAACTGAGCCAAATGGTGGTTCCATTCCAAGTTTTCTGAGAAATCTTCTTACTGTTTTCCAGAGTAGATGCACCAATTTGCAGTCTCATCAACAATGTATGAGTGAAACTTTTTCCCCACATCCTCACCAACATTTATTGTTACTTGTATTCTTGATAATTACCATTGTGACTAGAGTGAGATGGAATCCCAGTGTAGTTTTAATTTGCACTTTCTCTAATTGCTAGAGATACTGAACACTTTGTCATGTTTTTTGACCATTCGTATTTCTTCTTCTGTGAAAAGCACGTGCAATCTTGTGATCCAGAAATGAGAAAATGAAATATTTGTGAGCAACAGTAATGTCACCAGACCTACATTATTTACCATTTAGTCTTTCTTTTTTTTTTTTTTAATATATATATATTTTTTTTAGTTGTAGATGGACACATTGTCTTTATTTTATTGCTTTGTACATGGTGCTGAGGATCGAACCCAGGGCCTCACGCATGCGAGGCAAGCGCTCTACCGCTGAGCTACAATCCCAGCCCCCATTTAGTCTTTCAAGGAGCTCTATGAGGGGCAAGATTTTTTTTCCATCTTGTTTTGTAGGTGAGATGAGAAGGAATCAGAAAGGTTAAGTAACTTTCCTACAGCTGTCTAGCTTCTAAGAAATGGGTCAGCATTTGACTTTAGTCCTCTAGTGCTAAATCTTTTCTTTACATCTACCATCATGATGGACTCTTGCTGAGACTACATATTTAGAGGAAGAGTTCACATTTAATTGGGTTGTTTGCAGAGTAATCACCACATTGCCATGTGTGTAGCTATACCTAACCTATCAGTAGCCTGTCATCTGAAACTGAGGTGAGAAAAAGTGCAGTTTATTATTTTGATGCAGTGCAAGTTCTTAGGTACTTAGTAGGGGGGAAATCTGCCCAGGGCCCTGGAACACATATTTGCTGAGTTGGCCTAGACAGGATGAGCAGGGAAGTGGGAATCTGTCTCTCCAGGGCTCCCCACTCATGGACCAGCCCTTGGTGTGTCCTATCTCACATCTGGCCCCATAGCCAGGGAGCCTGCAGATGGAATTCAGTTGGTTGCTGGCCTTCCTTCAAGGGCCTAAAGTTTCGTTTCCGTTTTGCAGATGACAGTAGGTCTTCAGAACATTCATTTGCTTGCTCAAGGCCATAGAGCTAAGGGAGGTAGAGGGGGATCCCCAAGCTTCTCCATCCTGAGGCTGACTCCTTGCAGAGCACCTACTGCTTCTGCAAAAGCCTCCACAAGGTGCTCTGCCATGGACTTCTGAGAGTAGACAAGAGGTAGGGAGGTGGAACCTAGTTGCATCCATCAGCTGGAAAGAGCCCATTCTCTAATGGAAGCAGGGAGGAATGGATGACTCTGTCACTCATCAAACAGTATCATTACCATCTTCTAACAACTTTGATATATTGAACAACAAATATGAGCCATTATCTCAATAGACCAAGACTGAGATTGCCATGAGTATTCTCTTAGTCTTTATGGCCATCACAACGTACCTCAAAGTGCATATAAAGATGTTTAATATGAAGAATGTAATCTGCTTATAATTTTGTGCAAAGTTAGAAAAATTATGATTGTAATAATTTTTTTTCTATTTGCCTCAACAAATATTTTCAGTGAACAGTGTGTACAGCTTCTGAAAATTTGTTTTTTTTCTGTTATGTTTGATAACATGTATTAAAATGCAACTTTTGAGAAAAATAAATAAAAATAAAAATTAAAAAAAAATAACTAGAAAAAAAAAATGAGTAATTTGTACAAGTAAATTTATTTTATCATGATCCTGGAGACTGGCATGTCCAAGATCAAGGTATGGACAGTTTCAGAGTCTGGTGAAGGCTATTCTCTTCTCCCAGGATGGTCCTTACTGCTGTGTCCTCACCTGGAAAAGCAGAAGGGCCCAGCTAGTTCTGTCACTTGTGATGTAAAGGACTAATCTCATACACAAGGTCAGAGCCCTCATGGCCTAATCACCCCTTAAATGCCTTACTTCTTACTAAGTTTCAATGTAAATTTTGAAGGGGGCTCAAACAATCAAATCATAGCAAGCAAACATGCATGGACACACACACACACACACACACCCCAAATACATAATCAAAGCTTGTCCCATAACCTTAAATTCCTGATATCTCTATTACTCATTACTTTCTTAGAATAACTGGATGTAAAACAGAGTGCATTTAGACAACAAATTAAAAGTGGAGAAAGAAATTATTTTAGTAGATGTTCAGGGGTTTGTTTTGGTTTTGGTTTTGTTTGTTTGTTTGGTACCAGGGATTGAACTCAGGGGCACTCGACCACTGAGCCACATCCCCAGCCCTATTTTGTGTTTTATGTAGAGACAGGGTCTCACTGAGTTGCTTAGCGCCTCAGTGTTGCTGAGGCTGGCTTTGAACTCGTGATTCTTGTCTCAGCCTCCCAAAGTGCTGGGATTTAGGGTTTTGATATACATGATTTTAGTATTTTATTTGAGGTAAAACTGTAGTTAGATTGAATCATTACTTTGATTTATGCAAAGTAGTCCTGGATACCAAAATATTTCACAAGGTTCCCTATTTGTAATATTTTATAGAATTGTGTCTAGAAAAACGGTGCTGGGTGCACTGCTTACAAAAATTGAGTATATCCAAGACTGAATCCCCAACATGGATTTGGTTTCATAAGTCTGAGCATATGACAGCTGTCAATAGGGCAAGATGGGCAAAACTGCAGTGTGGTTACTGTAGCTTCCACAGCTGTATGGACATCACCTGAGGACATAGAAGAGGCCTTTCTGTGGGGCTAAAGAGGAATCCCTCCATCCTGGCTAAATTTCTTTATAATTAATGGTAATATAGACTTCTGCCTCCATGACAGGTCCCTTAGGTTTTATAAATGTCTCTTTCAAGAATGTGTAATTTACTGGGCTAAATATTATTAGAATGTTTATGAGAAAAATTCCTTTCTCAATAATTCAAATATTTATACCTTGAGGTAGTGAGGGTTGAAATTTATATTGTATTGGCTGTCTGAGACAGCTTAAAGCCCTTCATAGATTTCTACATGTTTTCTATTTGCCATGAAAATGACACGCCATTCTTCCCAGTGTATTAAAGCAAATGGCCTAAAGACCTGTGTTAGGCTATTGCTCTGCTTGAGTTATTCAACGAATAGTTTGTATCCATATTCTTTTCTCCCACCTTGTTTCTTTTTCCCTTCTTTCTTTTCTTCAACAAATAATTATTAAGGGTTGTATTAGTCAGGGGAGTTCTATAGAAAAACAGAACTGCTCAAACACAGAGAGAAAGAGAGATTTATTATGAGATTTTGCTCTTGCATTTTTGGAGGTTGAGAAGTCCTACAATTGGCTTTCTGTAAACTGGAGAAATGGGAAAGCCAGTGAAGTAGTTTAGTCTGAATGGTTTTATCCTGGTCCAAGGCTGAAGACCCAAGTGCTAGAAGCACTGATACCCAAGGGCAAGAAATGATGGAAGTCTCAGCTGAGAGCAAATTTTCTCTTTCTCTGTCTTCTCATTCTAGCCAGTCTCTCAACAGATTGGATGATGCCTGCCCACACTGGTGAGGGTATATCATTTTTACTCAGCCTACTGATTTAAATACTAACCAAGTTCTAAAAACACCCTTACGGAGACACCCAGAAATAATGTTTTACTACCTATCTTAACATCAAGTTGACACATGAAATCAGGCATCTCAAGGGTTAATGATATACTTGCCCCTCTTCTATGCTCCAGGGAAGCTAATGAACAGGGATAACCATCTTCTCATGGAATTAACATTTAAGAGTGAAAGGGAAACACAGCAACAAATATATGAAGGAAAAGATAATTCTTCATAGGAGACAGGGGCTTGGAAATGATGCCAGATTGTGTCATCAAGGAATGAGTCTCTGAAGAGTTTGCATTTGAAATGTGAGCAAATGACTATGACAGGGCCTGTGGGAAGAGAATTATAGGCAGAAGGAAGAGCTGAAGCAAACACAGCAGTGAAGAGGGGCTGTGTGGCTGGAGGAAGGCAGCCTGCCAGGACAGAAGCAGCCAGAGGAGGGGAAGGGCACAGGACCCAGCCCCATGGGGTGGGGGGCTGCTGCTGTGGAGTTTGTGTTTAAGGATCTACTGTGTTGATTTGTTTCAACAGCTTTTTCATAATTTGGATTTCATCCTCTCGGCTATGCTTCTCCCAGTTCCAAAGCTAATGCTTTCTCCTTCAGACTGTTGCTCTGACTTCCCCATGGCTGGTGGTACCAAGCTGCCATTTCTACCCACCTTGTTGCTTGCCCTCTGCTCCTCCACTGGCTTCTCTTTCTTAGCTCACCCCTTCCGAGAAGGTGTGCTGAGACATGATGCTCAACTGTCTTCTTTATCAGATTCCCTCTTTGAGTAACAGCCTTTGAACCTCAGATTCTATTCCACTAGTTCTCTGACCCAGTCTTGACTTCTCGGCGAATCCACAGGCCAACTGGACTTTAGCACTGATGTCCAAACTTGTCAGTGTCTCCTTATCCCTACTAGAGGAAAAGCTCCTGAGTGACCCTAAGGCTCCACCCCTGCTCCATCTTCCATGTCATGCCCTTCATCTTCTTCTAGTGCTGAGACATGAGTAAGGCAGCTTATATGTCATTGTCACCAACCAGCTCTTTCCCCCAATGCAGCACCATGAATGAACTTGTTTCATGAACCTTTAACCATCTGATGTGTGTCAGGTGGTACCTGATGGGCTCAACAGTCAAAGATGAACAAGCCCTGCTGGGTTCATCTGGAGAGACTGAGGGAATTAACGATGCGGATGGCAGAGTTTGGAATAAGCAAAGCAGTAAGCACTCAGGAAATAACTGAAAGAATGGCCTTTCAACATTTTTAAAGGGCCCTTCAAATTTAAAAAAATGGAATTGAAGAGAAGACATGATTTGGAGAAAAGGAAGAGGGGATGGAAAATGATTTTAGAAATGGAAGTTATGTGGAAGAGGAAAGCTAAGGGAAAGAGGATATTAGAATCTTAGGTAAAACTACTTTCTGAAGAAGCAGGAAAACTTGGAAATTTCTAGATAGGAAGAGAAGAAGACTCTTAGGCAACCCCTGAATACACCATGGGCAGAGGGTCCAGATGTTCTGGCTGCAGCTGCCATGTTTACCATGTAAGGGGAGGTGTGTCCCCTAAGTGAAGGCAGACCTCCCCTGAGAACAGGACTCTAGGTTAAATGAAAAAGAATAAAATATTCAGAAGAAGGAAATTAATTCTGGGTAGGAAAACCTGAGATGTGATAAATGACGAGGCAGATAAAGACAAACTCAAGTGGTTTTTTCGGGAAGATGTTCTGTGTGAGCTGGTCCATCCATCTCACTGATATGAATACCCCAGGCTGAGGGCTGGTCTCTGATGGCGATGTCTGTCCCAGAAAAGTATGAAGCGGCTGATGGAGAAGTAACTCAAACTCCTGGTCTGTCCCTTATCAGAAAAATGTTTGAACCTGATGGGTGCATCTTATGGATTTGGAGTGGTGGACTTCAAAACTTCTCCAAGTGTCTCCTGATCTGAACTTGCTTAGGATTGGAGTCAGTAATGAGCAAAACCTGAACGACATGAATATGGACGGCCATACCTAGTCCCCAACCCCATTCAGAGTCAGCCAGCACTTAAATAATATGTATAATGTGCCCGGTGCTAGACCAAGTGCTTCTGTGTTTTTGTTTCATTTCATTGACATTGAGTATCTTATGATGGAAGGATCTCCATACCAATTTTAAAGGTGAGAATATTGAAATTAGGAGTGACAGATCGTAAGGTCACATCTCTGATAGATGAAAAAGGAGGATTTCAGTCATCTGGCTCCAAGCTGAGAAGTATTTCCATAGCCATGTAACTGTCTACAAGTGCTAAGAGTAACCTCATATTTTGCCTGCACTACTTTGAAATGGTAGGATGCCATCCAGAAAAATGAGTAGTCACCACATAGGCCTAGTAGGTGCTTCAAATTAGAACTTTTTTCACCATTGCCCATTTTACAGCTTTTACTATCAAAATGCAAGCAACTCACTCTTCTCAAATTTACTATCACATGTAAGAACAGAAGCTATTAAAATAGAAGAAAGATCAGTGGAGTAAAGGAAGGGGATTGAATTGAGGGGCAGGGAGGAGGGACAGGATAGGGGGAAAGCAGTGGAATGAATGTGACCTAACTTTCCTACCTGCATATAGGAATGTAACACAATGAATCTCACCATTATGTATATCCACATGTTTTAATCAGTTTTTGTTTTTCTGCTGTGATTAAAAGAGCCAACCAGAACAATTGTAGAGGAGGAAAGGTTTATTTAGAGGCTCATGGCTTCAGAGGTCTTAGTCCATAAAAGGATGGCTCCATTCCTTGGGGCTTGAGGTGGGGCAGGACATCATGGAGGAAGAGTGTGGCAGAGGGAAGCAGCTCACATGGTGATCAGGAAGCAGAGAGACTCTACTCACCAGATACAAATATATACTCCAAAGCCATGCTCCCAATTCCCACATCCTCCAGCCACACCCTACCAGTTCAGTTAATCCATATCAGGAGATTAATTCACCGATTGGGTTAAGACTCTCACAACCAATCTGTACCTTCTGCATTGTCTCACACATGAACTTTTGGGGGACACCACATCTAAACCATAACACCACAAGACACAAATTTAAAAAAGCTAAATTGCAGAAAGATCAGCAGAGTAGAGGATAGGGAACAGAGGAGGTAAGAGGGAAGGGAAGTACTGGGGAATGAATTAGAGCAAATTATATTCCATGCTTTTATAATTATGTCAGAATTAATCCCAATGTTATTTATAACTAATATGAACCAATAAAAATGAAAAAATGAGAACAGATGCTATGAGAAGCGAAAGGTTCATGTTTGTGAATATAGGCGTGTATATGCATGTACATGTGCACATGTGTTTACAGGGGTTTTGTTTCTCTGCCAATTCTATCCCTTCTGACCTCCCCTCATTAGAAGTGAATAAATAAAATTTTGAGAAGGAAGATTTATTTATTATGAATATGATGAGACTAGAGTGGCAGTACCCAGTGTTTTAGCACAGCATTGATGGACCTGGCCTTTCTTTCCCATGGTGGGGGTAAATGTCTATGCCTGGCCTCATTGTCCAGTTAATGTGGCTGAGGAGGTGTGACATCCTCCACTCTCACTGGGTTGGACTGTGCTTTGCAATCAGTAAGCAGCAGAGATGAGGCTTCCTTGTCAGTAACCCCCTGGCTATATGATGCAGTTACAAGTCGGTTATGATCACATGGATGGCTTCAGGTGATGATGAACCAAAGGCAGGAAAAGCACACACAAAACCCTCAGCTGTGGGCCTGTGGCAGCATCCCAGGAGGCAGGCACTTACCTTCCTAGGAGGCCTGGTTCCTGGCATGAGTCCCTTCTCTTCCTCCTCCCGCATCAACCTGCTCCTTGGTACTGTCCATGCCATTGACAACGGCCCTGTGGTTCCTCAGCATTGAGAAGAGCTGTAAGTGTAAATACAGCTGTAAGTGTAAATGAGGGAAGTAAAACATTAACCTAAATGACATCAAGATGGAGGTTTCTCATGGATTAGGCAAGGGATTCTGAGCCTGAGCCTTGGAGTGTCACCCACACCTTCTCCAGCTTTAAATAAGCATTTGATATACTCCATTAAAGAAGGTGTGGAAGTACCAGGAAGAATTGTCATGAGTCTCAAAGGCAACTATTTATTTGGGGAGTGGTGATTCCCAGGTCAAAGCCAGGTTTTCATGCATGCTATGCACGTACTCCACCACTGAGCTATTCCCCCAGCCCTCAAAGGAAAAATTTAATGAAGAAGTTACTTGTATTTTAATGTGATTAGAAGACTCTAATCCACATTCCAGCAGAAGGAATTTGAGAACCAAGTCAAGAGCAACAAGAATAGAGAGCCAGCATTCAGGCCCTGGCAGCAAGAGGAGACTGGGATGCCAGCCGTCTTAGTTCCACTTCATTGTCCCTTGTAAATACAGTGACATAATCTCAGCCGGCTTTGGCCAGTCTGTCACTGATGTTTTCTTTAGAACATCAGTTTTTCCCTTGTCTTTAGAGCATTCAACAGAACTGCTAAAAGGAGAAAACTAAAGCAACATTATTTTCATTCATTTGTCCTTAGGAACATGGGTCACTCTCTTCCCTCCCCACCCCATAACTGTCCTTTACTGAGACAGCCTAGGAGTTCGCAGTGACTTGTGACAGCCAGCCAGAGTCTTAATGGAGACCTTCCTTTCACGGAGAATTCCCCCAAGGCTCTGCATGAGCCTCCCGCACTGTGGGGAGGACAATGGCAGTTCTCAGGGACTCTTTGGGTCAGGGATAAAGAAGTTGTCACACTCAATCAGTCCAAGAGGACAGACATCCTGTGAAGCACATGAGTTTATATTGGCAAGGAAGATGATTACAGTTGGTTGTACTGTTTATTTCTTCAACCAAATGCTTTGCTGTTCCTAAAATAAAGCAAGCAAAGGAGGCCAGCCTTTCCTCTAGTTGTAGGTAGTTCTGCCCAACAGCCCACTGTATTAACTCCCATGGAGTCTGTGGGTTCTTTGGGGGTGACTGTGAGGCGGAGTGAACAGAGTGTAGTGAGCTTTATTGAATTGCAGGGCCAGGAACCGGAATGGAAGGATGAGTGAGGGGGATATCCTGAGGCCATTGGAAAGTTCCTGGTTGGTGAAGCCCATGAGGCAGGCTGCCAGGGAAAGTCCTCATTCCAAAATAGCGCTGGCATTCTGGATTGGCATACACTCCGAGAGAAGAAAAATCAGCCAATTTCTTTAAATAGTCTAATACAAATCTGACTTTTCTTCCTTTTCTAACTCTCCCTTTACACATTATGGAGTGGACAGTAACATGAAGAGGCATCATTGGGGGCTGGGGAGAGAAGGTAGCTGCTTTCTGCTCCTTTTAGCTGTTTTCCTTACATCTGCGAGGTGTTCACTCATACAGCCTTTTAACTTAACCAGCATTTACAGGGATATTCCTCAGAGCAGACATTTCTAGGTGCTGAAGGTACCACAGTAAGACATGTGCACCTTGGGGACATGGGACTTGGTGCTAACCTGGTAGTGTTAAGTTAAAGAAGAGCAGGCCCAACTGAACCAGAGGGCTCCAGTGAGCCTATCCAAAGAAGGGGCCACTTATACCAAGATGTAAAAGATGAGGGGGCCATGGCCAGTCTTCCAGGTAGAGGAAAACCCTTCTAGGTAGAGGGAGCCCAGCCTTGAAGGCAGAGTGCATCTTACTAAGGACCACACACAGCTGTGGTGGAGACACCTCTGAGGCTGGTCACCAGTATGCTTACCTCTACGTTTTCCTCAACCTTGGTGTAAAATCTTACCAGCTCTTGCTCAGATGCCATGGCTGTGTGTGTGTGTAACAGGGTGCCACAGAGAAGAAGCCTCACCTCTGTCACTCCAGCTCAGGTTTAGAGACAGTATGAATTCCTGTGCAACCTTCCAAATTTAGGACCAGGCCATGTTCCTTTTTAGTCAAATCCATTCAAAATAGGAAATTGTTACCTGGAGAGTGCAACAGTCTGTGCATACTCAACTCAGGAACAGCCCAAATTCCTAAGCCAGTTTATATAAGTTATGGAATGAAGCCCTCAAGATAATGGGCAATGGGTTGGGCAGGAAGAGAGTAGGGAGATGGGGCCTGCAGTGCTGGACAAGGTGGAGTCTGGCTGCCTATGGAGTAGGCCAGTGGGTACTTGAAGAAATGGTCTGATCCTGTGGTGCTCAAGGGAGATTGGGTAGTGGGGGGAACATTTTTTATGTTGTAATATTATAGAGACTTGATAATGGTATAATGCTGTTGGGAACAGAAAAAGATAAGAAAACTGGTGAAATCCAAATAAGTCTAGAGTTTAGTTCCCAGTGTTATATTAATGGTAGTTCCTGAACTTTGGCAGATGTACCAGGGTATTTTATGATGTTAGCTCTGAGGGAAGTTGGACGAGAGTATATGGGAATTCTCTGTACTATTTTTTGCAACTTTTCTAGGAATCTAAAACTATCCCAAAGTGAAGAGTTTTTTAAAATTAGTTCCTGGGAAGATGTTTCTAGAAATGGAATGAGAGACCCAGAAGAGAGGAAGGAGCAAGACTGCCAGGAGGCAGGGCTAGTGATCAGAACTGGAGGAAATTTGGGGCAAAGAGAGAGAATACATTTGTAGATTTGCCTGTGGGAAGTTCAAAGCCATCTTATAAATGGCATCTTCTTTCTCTGTCAGAGAGAAGCTCCTCTCATTGTTTAATTTGGGCAAGAAGGGAAAAAGATTTAGGAGCTAGAAATTCTTTTAAAAGTCACAGCATATAGCAGAAGAGAAAGAATGCCTAAAGCAATTAGAATATATGATTGTCATAGATGGTTTTTCAGGCGTTTTCTTGTACACCAGTTATCAGTATCTCTTAAAAATGTTCATCCTCTGATATTGAACATCACAGTCTAAGTTAATGTCAGATAGTCTACCTGCTCTATTCTAATGAAAAAGTAAAACAGAACAGTGTCTTATAGGTTGAGACTTTAGTGGGTGAGCTAAACCTGCAGTTCTTCCTAATAACCACGCAATGCATCTATGAGATTCTCTAACTTAAAGTAAGATTTTGAGGAGATAGAGAAATGGACCTCATTCTTTATTGTTTGTGCTTTGCCTTCCTCTTTGGCTCCCAGCAGTTGCCCCACCCTTCCTGGCCAGGCACTCCTCAGTGCCCCGTTCCAGGCAATGCCCTGTTCCTTCACTGCTCACACCACTTTCTATATCCTTGAACCAGCATTGATCTTTACAATCACTTGGTTGGTTTATTTAGTGCTTTGGTACTAGATTAAACATAGAGTCACTCTCAAGTGCTAAACATAAAAGTATTTTTTCCTGAAAGGGACCAGAAGTCGATGGGAGGTTTTCTTACCCATGTAACTTAGAACCATATCCTGACACCAGATAACTGGAATTGGAAATGTTTGCCTTCATCCCTCTCTCTTTTTCCCCTCTCTTCCTCCTTTTCTTTCCTTATAGACTATATTACGTGCATTCCAGTGGGTCCCAAAATTTTAACACTTAAACAATTTTTTGGGGGGGGGGGGCTGTCATACCTCCAGTTAATTTTAGTGTGTCAATGACACCAGGATAGCTGTCATGTCCAAATTAAGTGGGAAATAGAAATAAAAAGGAAAATCCAAATACAGCATTGCACACAGACCTATATTTTATGTGCAGAATGGATGGCTTGCTGAATTGCTATTTCCAAATCCACTGTGATTCACCAAAACCAACCAGCATTGTTTCCCTACAATGAGTTGCCAAGAGCAGCAGGGCATCCAAGACAAGGGGCTACTCAGATCCTAATTTTTCACACTGAAACTTTCAGATTGCCTTTTCTGTGAATAGTTGGCAACAATTCTGTAGATTGATCAAGAAGGACAGGAGAAATAGGAAGTAGAGATTCAGACTGAAGGGGAGTGGGTCAGGGAACAGGTGTGCTTGAGAGCTACAGAGAAAGAGGCAGCAGGGTGGAATCTGGAGAAGAAGACTCTGCCTGTGTGAGTAGAAAGGGGCTCAAGTTTTAATCTGGATGTGTTATTTCCCAGAGCTTGTCTATCTCAGGCAATATGAAAGGTCAATGAAAAAAAGCCAGCAAGAGAGTTCCACAGAGGTAACACAGGGCTCTCCCCAACTGTCCCAACAGCTGTCGCTGACAAATGATGTCTGGTTGTTGCTCCCACAGCATGTCCAAAGTCCTGAGTATGATCAGCAAGGGAAGACAAGCAGCCAATTGCATTGCCTGCAGTTATGAAGGGCTTATGACTCTCTCTCCCTTTGTGGGAGGTTTGATCACTTGCATAGTTTGTCTTCAGGTTTGTGGTATGGATTATGTATATCGGTACAGGTGTATGATGTAATAATCTAGATTAGTTTGAGCTTAAATGCATTGAAATTGGATTCATATTTTCAATCAAGAGGCAATACATTTTTCATCTCATAATTTTTAGAGGGAAAAAAATAAAGAAGCTAATGAGAAATTGGCTTATCTCATCCATATAACAAATGGCTCAAAAAACAACTGGTCACAAATGGATCTTGTCCAATTCATGTAGCATCACTGACCCATGACTAGTCCTTTTGGAAAGCTGTTTTTAGCCATGATAACCTTTGCATGAGGTCTGCTCCAGTGCTGGGTCATGACAGAGATCCCTAGGAAGTGTTATCATTCCCACGGTTGCTTCAGCAGGAAGGCCACTGTGAGCCCTTGCTCTACTGAGAACCTGCCATTGACATCCAACTGCCACCAACTGTTACTCAGGACAAGATTTGCCAAGTCCAGCACATACCCAGTGTTGGCTGGAACACACAAAAATTTTCATTTCTTTGGTGGTCATATTATGCTCTTTGAAAATTAAAGAAAAACATAAATCAATGACAATAACAACACTCCCCTCTCCCCAGTAAAGCAAGTGGACTGAAAGCAGATGCCAGAATAGTTGTCTTTGCACCAGAAGGGCTGCTACAGAGCCAGAGTTGTGTATCCCAAAGCCTGATTATGAGCCGCCCCATGCAGGTCTTAAACAAGCAGATAGAGTTGAAACTAGGTCTCTGAGAAGTAAGGGAGGGATCACACGGACTCTGCAGTAGAGTCCAGAGAACAGAACAAATTATGGGCACACAGGACTGATTATTAGTCTATGATGCTGAGAGAGCAGGAAGTGGCTTCCCTCGGCCTGTCACTCAGTGTTTATCATCACTGGGCTGTGCCCATCTGGGTGAAGGTTTGTTTCACTGACTAGGAATCTGGAAGTCTCTAACAAGGAAGATGATAAGTTTGGGTGACAGTCTTTAAAAAAGCTGTTTACTTCTCTTGCCTGCAACCATTGCCCACTAAATGTCAAATAACTGTGCCCCACTAAAACCCTAATAGGCTGTGATTATGAAGATTCATTCAATGATTCAACAAGTATTTATTCACACTTGCTCAGCACTCAGAGAGCACTGCCCTAGGCTCTGGGAACAGGTGACAATGTTTATTAACCCAAGGCTTTGGTCTCAAACCCTGTTCTGATATTGACCCAAATCTAAAGGAGCCTCTTTGACTAGAAATATGAGAATGAAAAACTCTGACCCTTGCCAACTTTCTTCTTGGCCACTTAGTTCCTATGTAGCTTCTTGGAGGTAGAGCTCTAGGCTCGCTAACATCTTGGAGAGTTATATGGACACAGTCCACAGAGAAAGCACTTCCATGAAAGGCCAATTAAAGAGTCAGTCCTCCAAGAAAAGATTCCAAGCTAGGTGACTTTAAAAGGTCTTGCCCCCAGATGCAAAAGTCATTAACCCCGAGTTCCACTCCCAGCAACTCTCGGACAGAAGGTTCTTGGTTTAGACTCTAGCTCTTGCTGGTGTTTCTGCCAACACAGTGACTCTCAACCCTTTTCTGCCTCAACACAACTTCAGGAGAAGTGAAGGGATGTGGTCCAGATGTCCTTCTCCAGGGTTTCATTTGGGACTAGGCTTGGGGACACAGATTCAGAGGAGGACACTGAAGACATGTATTTTAGTCTCTGGCCACCCCATCCCAGCCTGTCTTCTCCCTTTGGAAGGTCTCTGATTGGCTGGATTGGTTAACATATTTTACTTTTCTGTGAAAGCATTTCACAACCTGAGCTTGTTGGGTGGCCACAGAATTCACTGGTCTCTCCAAGGTCCTTCAGCTTGATAGCTTAGGATGAGTCATCAGGCCACTTCAGACTTGGCTTTAGAATGATTAAATGCCCAGTTTGTAAGAACCTTTGAGGACATTAAGGTTAATTTCCTCTTTCATTGTGCTACTTGTCATTTAAATTCCCTCTGTCACTTTGAGAGGTATTTAACCTTTTTTGAGCAAGGGAGAGAAACTTCTCTATCTCAAGATGGCTACCCAAACCACAGCCCACTGATAACTAATGAACAGAGGCTTTACCTGTTATATGAACTGAGTTTCAGGTTATAATAAACTTGTTTTCATTTTAAAGTCAAAACATCACTTTCTTTGTAAAGGACCATTTCAACAACTGGCAGGTTTGTCTCTGGCAAAATGCATGTGTCAGGATTCCTATACCAATAGGAAGTCATCAATTTCTCTAAGGGATTGAGTCAAAGACACAGAACACACCTTCTCTGCCACTGGAGACTGAAATGGATGACTGTGGTCTCCTTGTGGCCCTATTTTCTCTGATCCAGTAAGCAGCTTCCATTAGTGACAGCACTTGCTTTTTTTTTTAAACCTGGCTCCATCTGCTTGAATGATTTTGTTTAAGATTCAAACACATTATTGTCATTTCCTTCTCTCATGATTGGGATAATATTGCCTATCTGCTTTTACGGAGATATTTCATGTACAGTGCAAGGATATTTCTTAAACTTTACTAGGGAAATCAGAATGAAATCATCAGAAGGCTCAAATAGCCTGTGTTCAAGATGTGCAATACAGTACCTTGAGACAGGTGCTTGGTACATGCTTCTCTGTCCAGGCCAGTGATGACCTCCTGGGAGGGCATTCAGGGATGAACAGATGTGCCCCAGTGGCTGTTTGGTTGTAGTTAAGTGCCTGTCACCTCTTCAGAATGGGAGGCCAATGAACTTGGTTTATTGCACAGCTCCTAACTTCTTGTTAGCAAAACAATTCTATTTGCCAGGTTGTGACTTTGTATAACTATGACAAAATAAGAAATGGTATCTGGTCTTAGTCTCTGGTTCCTTCCAGAAGACCCTTGGAAACTTCAGAGGGACCAAGTATCATTTTATATACTAATAAGATAGTTGGTGGCTGGGGACTTCTTAGATAGCTTTAGGATGAGGATTGAGGCTGCCAGAGGAACTGACCTTGTGATTAGATTGTTGGAACGGTCAGCTTCATACCCTCCAACTCCCACCTTTGAGAAAGGAGAGAGGCTGGAAACTAAATTCAAACACCAATGGCCAATGATTTAATGAACCAATTCATGAGACCTCCCTAAATGAATGGATTCAGGGTTGGGCAACACACTGAAGTGCTGAGAGCACCTCAGGAGGACATGGAAGCTTTCCACTACCTCCCCTTCTTTGCCCTGCATACCTCTTCATCTGACAGCTTGCTCATATGTATCCTTTATAATTATTCAGTGAATGTAAGTCAAGTGTTACACCGAGTTCTGTGAGCTGTTATGCAAACTATATACTTGAGGAGGCAGTTGTAGGAACCCCCAATTTGTAATTAGGTCAGATATAAGTGTGGGTAAGCTGGGAACCCATACTAAATGGGAGTGGAAATAGTCTTGTGGGACCCAGCCCTTAACCTGTGGGGTCTGTGATAGTGTCCAGATAGTGTCACCTGTGGGGTTTGTGATAGTGTCCAGATAGTGTCACAATAAATGAAATCCTTCTCTCTTTCCCCTGTATGACCTTAGACAACATGCTGAATTTCTCAAAGCTTGGAGTTTGGGATTTAACGAGGCCCAATAAAAGAACACTTCTTTAGGCAGGTTTTGATCAATTGAGAATTGAGGTAAAGTAGTAAAGGAAATGGGTAACAAAACAACACTTATATTCTAAATAAAGGAGAATTTGACTTATATCTGATGGACAGTAGACTTTCTCACATTGAATTTCAGGATGTGCACACTTACCCACATTCCATCACTGTGGTTCTGGACCCAGGCAGAACTTCCTCCTGGGGCAGAACCTATGCCTAGAGAAGTAGAGGTCAAAAACAGCTCAAGGTACATTGGTCCTCAGGAAAAAAGAAGGGGCAGATCTACACAAGCCCAGTATCTCCTTCCTGACCCTTAATTAGATTGACTCCCTTCTCCTCCCCAGGGAAAGGTTAGAGGTGGGGGGCAGGAGCTAAAATTTTAAACAATGAGTATCTTAGTCAGTTTTCCTTTACTATGATAAAAATACCTGAGATAATCAACTAGTAAAAAGAAAGGGTTTATTTTGTTTCATGGTTTCAGAGGTTTTGGTTCATGGTGTCTTGACCCTACTGCTTTGGGCCAGTAGGGTACATTTTACCCTGGCAGAGGCATGTGACAAAGGCCTGTTCACCGTGTGGCTGTCAGGAAGGAAGGAGAGAGGGGAAAAGAGCAGTATCCTCTTCAAGGGCACAACCCAGTGACCCAACTTCCTCCCTCTAGGCCCCACCTCCTAAAGATTCCATCACCTCCCAACAGCACCACAGGCTGGTGACAAAGCTTTAACACTTGGGCCTTTGAGGGACATTTCAGGTTCAAAGTAGTGCACAGTAGCCACTGTGGCTTCCTGTACATGAAAGGAAACATCAAAAGTGAAGAAACGCCTGTAACACTTGTTTCTCATCTTTGAAGTGGAGTTGATACACCGATATGTGGAGAGTCTACCCTGTTACAAAGTGCCTAAAAACTGTCACCCGCCTTGCTCCCTCCTATCCTCTCCCTCCTTTCTCTCCTTCTACCCCTTATCTCTCACTCTATATGCCCAGAATAAATCACCCGAGAACAATCTATCTTCTTTTAACTGCCTTAAAATTTTTACTGCAAGTATTTCTGTCCTCTCAACAGCACAATTTTCTCCCCTGGCATTTCCTAGCAAGTCATAAGAAAGTTGGAGCAGGGAGAGGTTATCTGTATGTGAATTCTCTTGGAATACTACTGATGCTTATTCTTCTTAAAGTATGCCTGGAGATCTCCTGAGAATTTATGCTACATGAAACATCTAGTAAATTAGAGGTAGAATTTTGAAGAATCAAGATCACATCATATGTGAAATGCTAATATGTGATAGAAAGTGATTGTGTGAGTTCATGCAAGGAAAATGGTAAGAAAGATAAAATGATTATAGAGTAGGCTTTTGGCCAAGTATTTTTAGGATGGGATTTATAAATTCTCCGTCCTTACCTCAAATTAATGCTTACAAATGTTTTCTTGCTTTGAGCTCTTTGAATGTCACCTGATTTGTGTGTATATGTGTGGGTGAGTGGGTGGGTAGGGGGAATTTCCATAGCAAATTCATGTATAAAGAGATGTACTATTCAGGCCTCCAGAGAGTGCGATTCTTTTTCTGACTCACTTCGGAGCCTAGTGTGTGATAAACCAAATGTCACATTGAATGTAAGACTTGGAAAGAAACCCATGAATAAAGCAGCTAATTAAATTGCAGGGGTGAGGGAGTAAATCATAAACTTGCACCCTCACATTACTGATAGAGTGGTGCTACTAAACTTTAGGTCAGAAGCTGGTCCATACTGTAAGCCAGCTCAGCAAGAATGTCTAGCACAGTGTCTTGTTTTCTGCTTAAAAGCAGAGCTTTAAAGAATGGTTAAGTTCTCTACCTCTTTAGGTTGCCTGGTTTGTACACGATCATCAAGCAGTTCAGCTCCTCTTGCAGACACTGCGTTTTTATATCTCACAAGCAAGGCACATCAGGAAGCTCCTGCCAAGCAGGCAGGGGAACCCCTGTGAGTCTTTTAGGCTTTGGTCAGGCCCTGTTCCAGATCTACTGGTAGAGGAAGCATTGTTTCTGGCTCTTCATTTTGGAAGCAAATAACACAATCTGGTGGAAAACATTATCAATTATCGGAGAAAGTAGTTTCCCAGAAATTGCAATGAATTTGAGTGTGTAGTATCATTGGAGCTCTTTTTCCTTGTTAATTTGCATGTATTTGATAGTATGTTCACTTGTTTATATAAGCCTATACAGTCATTCATTTAATAAGTAGTTATTGAGCATGTACTGTTTGCAAGACATTTTCTATGATATTTTCTATGATTGAGTATTGTACAGAGCATAGCAAGCTCCTTGTTCTCTAAGTTCATGGAACTTAGAGTCTTTGGGTGTGGAAAATAGTGAACTAGGAATTATACATTCACACTCAGAGTGCTGACCATGTGTCATGCTCCTAACAGGTGGAAACTGTTATCCACATTTTATTGATGAAGAAGCTGAGGTACTTGCAGCTCAAGGGCTCACACAATTATTAAAGAATTTGAACATGGAAATATGGCTTCAGACTGTTTTCTTCACCTTCAAAGTAAAAATTGAAATGCAAGGCCACTTTAAATTGAGAAGTGTCAGGAGGTGTCTCTCTCTGAGATGTCCTATAAGTGTAGGTCTGAATGACAAGAAGATCTCAATATGCAATGACTCAGACAAGGGATAGCAAAGATAAAGTCCCAAGGTGCAAATGAGCTTGGCAAGAGAGAGGATCTAAAAGTCCCTGTGGCAGGCAAGCTGGAAGAAAGAGGTGAAGACGAGGTAGTCACACAGAGGCCAAATCAGGGATGCCTCTGTAGGCCACGAAAGTGAACTTGAATATTTATTATTTTTAAATTATTGCCATGCCCAAAAATAAAGTGCAAAGAATTTTAAGACACAGAAACATTTTATTTATTGGTAATTGTTCAGATAGGTTTTCATGGCTAATCACTATGAAGTCTACATCAGTAAAAAAGAAAAAAAAAAAACCTATAAAGGGATGCACTTTTATAACAGAGTTTAAAATCAACTCCACGACCTTAAAAACAAAAACAAAAAAATTTAAGCTTCGGGGCTGGGGCTGTAGCGCAGTGGTAGAGCGCTTGCCTAGCATGCGTGAGGCACTGGGTTTGATCCTCAGCACCACGTATAAATAATAAATGAATAAAATAAAGATCCATCAATATCTTAAAAAATATTAAAAAAAATTTAAGCTTCTATAACATTCCGCTGTGTCATTTTATATAGTTATTATCTAAAAATTTAAATATTTAAACTAAAAAATAGTTGGAAGATGTGGGAAAGGTTAGTAGGGCTTTACCAAGAGCAGCATTCACAGTCATTCTGTGTCATAAAATCTGCTTTTAGTTCTATGGCAGACATTTTCTCACATTTGAATGTTTCTAAAATTGGTTTGCATCTCACAACCAAGATGTTCATGTATACACCACCAAAATATACAGGGACTTTCAGAAGTTGCAATTTCTGTATCTTGCTGGAGAAGGGCAGCATGAGAATTAAGCTATTTATAATTTTAGCAGAATCCAGAGACAGTGAAATCAACTTTTTGGTGTATCCGTGATTCCCTGGGAAGGTGTTGGCTGCTTGAGGATGTTCTTGGCTCTCCACTGCACTCTAGCTCCGTCTGATTCACAGCTGGTTCCTGGATGCCGTGCCCTCAATAGTCACTTGGTCCTATTGTGACCACAAATGGCCCTCAGTGTTAAGCCTGTCCTCAGTCAGTGTGTGCCTCCCACTGAAGCAGCAGGCCAACAACATGGAACTTCTAGTTCATTGTCTTTTCCAAAATTAAACAGCATATGACATGTCTTGAGTCTGGAGGGAGTATCATGGTCACAGAATGAGCAACCGAAAGTTTATATCAACGACTTGTCTATAGTTCTCTACAGTCCTTACTTTGGTGGTATGGGTTAACTACCCTCGCCTGCTTCTATCACGTATTATTATAGCAACAACCAGAATTTATTTTGGTTAGCATGGCTAAGCCCATATTAAACAGTTCTTTACCTGGATGTCTTGTGTAACTCCTGCACCACTGAGTAGCGGGGATTGACACTGGCATGTTCATTTCATAGATGGACAAACTGAGCCCCAGAGAGAATGGGTAACCTGACCTTAGTTATATACCCAGGAAACAGCAAGGCAATTTGAATCTGGACCACCTTAGCTTTGTCCCCCAATTATTTATGCCCTTGCCCTTCCCTCCTGCATTTAAACATACATGTAAAAAGAAGATTCACTGTGCAAAGCTGTGCCATCTCACACTTAGCTGTAGCCTGCCCTGAACTGATTGGTGTAAACTCTATACACCAACTGAGACAGGAAGAGTATCTTATATTTTTCCTGTATTTTCTCCAGTGCCTGGCATAAAATCTCTGCATGATCATTTTTAGGGGACGAATTATCCCTGTTTAGAGATAGGAAACCTTATCTGATGGTTCTGAAATGATCAGCTCACCTACAACAAATGAACACCATTCTCCCTTTCTCACTGTTGGTAGAAATGTATTTTCTTATACTTTAATACATGGCTGACACACAAACTCTTAGAATTCTTGTGTATCAGAGTCCTGGAAGTAAACAGATAGTTCACTTGAGCCCAGGAGTTAGGAAGCATTAACTAAAGAGGTGGACAGTGGAGAGATGGTGCTGGCCTCTAGGGCTGGTGGCTACAGGAGCTGTCACCACTCCCCGACCTGAAGGGACAAAGTTGGAGCAGCTGCTGGACTCCAAAGAGTGGCTGGCAAGAGATGTGGCCATTGGTTAAAGAAAACAACCACGGCAGCCCACCAGGAGGGAGCAGAAGAATTTTATTCAGTTTGATTTCTCCCTTCTTCATCTCTGCTAGCATTTCATATTGGCTGAAGGTAACCGGAAACCAAGGGGCAAGGGAGCTTTTTATGCAGTCCTAAATTTACCTCCTGAAGCACAGATAAAGTGCAGAATGACAGAGAAGGCATCTGGTGGAGGAAGCAGATGATATTCATCACAGCTTGTGAGGAAAGCCGAGACTGTAGCCTGTATAGTTACAAAAACGTAATTCATGAAAATAGCATAGCTCTCACTTACTCAATTCACTTTTCATTCATTCATCAACTATTTGTTGAAGGTTTCATATATGCCAGGCAGAGTATATAAATTGAGCTGGATTCTTCTAGTCTTTGAAAAAGTGTGACTTTAGAAAATCTTGAAAACATTAACTCTTCAAAGGCACTTGAGCAATAAGATGTATCATCAATTCCAAGGACCTAGTGTATATCTGTGAAGACCTTTATTCATCAGGACTGTTGAACAACTAGCAAAATTTCATGCACAGTGATGTACTCAAAGGCCATTGAACCTTATCCTCATGAAGAATTTTCTTTGGTTTTGAGATGGTAATATTTTGACATCATTTTACCTCATACCATTGGCATATTTGTTTTTGCTCTAATAGACATGAGTTCTGAAGTCATGTGATGTTAGTCTGTCTTTAAAGGAGCCAAATATAGTTGTCTACTTATTCATGATTTGCTTTTTGTAGTTTTGGTTACCTGTGGTCACCTGTGATCCAAAAATATTAATATTTTTATGGACTATTTCAAGATAGAGAGGGACCACATTCATATAATTTTTATTACAGTATATTTTATAATTATTCCATGATTAATGTTTGACTTACCTAATTTTTACATTAAACATCATCCTCAGGATATATGTACAGGAAAAAAATGAAGCATACCTAGCATTACATACTCTTCACAGTTTCAGGCATCTACAACTGAAGTCTTAAAACACATCTCTTCATGAATAAAGATGGGCTACTGAAGATGGTATTAAATTTTGATTTGCAAATATAAAATAACTGTTGTACAACTGTGAATTTCTCTAAAGTATTTTGGCCTAAATTAATACTTTGGATCATGGTGATACAAAAAGAAACAAATGAATAAAGTTGCTTAGAAGAACTTTAATAAACATGAGGTGAAATTGGAGCCATGTATAAGTACTGCCCTTGTTTTTAGGTTGTTATTATGGCAGGCAAATTAAATATCTAAGAACTTGTTAGGGACAATTAGTTAGTTGATTAGCTAGAACTATGGGCATTTGTAATATAAGAGCTGTAGAGGTATTGTATTAGCATTTCAACATTGCTTATCATTGTGATTATTTTGCCCATTTTACTTCCTATATAATAAAATCAGCATATTCACTGCTGAATATTGTGGTACTCGGGTCTATTTACACACATTTCATCTTTATATCTTCTCTGCAAGCTAATGACACTGATAGAAATTCATAGAATTTCAGGATATTAAAAAGCCTGAAGAACAATGCCATCCTCACAGGAAGGACAAGTTAGTTTCTAAGATGACCGTCCTACTTTGGGCTCTGGGGACCTAGGAGGTACTCTTTACTGAGAAGCCGACACCTTTACCCAAAGCAAGACTCTTCCCATGGTTTCTTTCATTGTAAAATGGTTGTACTTAATTTTAATGATCATCAATTTTCTTTCCAGCTCTAAAATTTCACAATTTTCAGCTAAACAAAATATTAAATGGTCTTAGAGTGTATTTTTTAGGTTCTCTAGGATAAAAAAATTCAAAACAAATGCAAACAAATTTATCCAGCCTCAAAAATTCAAGTCTGCCACGAATATTGACCAGAGGGAGGAATCAATGACCCCATGAACTATTCATATCCTTCTCCACCATGTTGGTGGCATTTCTAGTTAAGAAAGATGTGTGTTCCATGAGGAAATGAGTAAAAGCAATGGCACCACTTGTATGTGGAATTCCTGGCCAGTCCCAAAACCTAGAAATATAAATAATGGATAAGAAAGCACATAAAGACCATAGGCTTATTGCTAATTATTACACTGACTTTGAGTCGATATAAATTGATGTTTCCCCAAATGTCAGACTTTTGCCAACCTCAGCTACTAAAAGAAAACACATCTGAGCACTCAGAATATTTGATGGTGAACATCTGCATTAAAGTAATATTATTTCTTCTGTACTTACTTAGCACTTACAGGCTCTGCTTTATCCTATAGTTTTCAATCTAATATGCAATGTAATCTGAAATTCTATAATCTAGATGATTGGACTTTAGCCCAAAGCATATTAACAACAAACTAGGAATCAGTAGAAGGAAGCACAAAATCATGTAATAATAGCACAGGAAGTAAAGTTTCAGAGCCTGAATCTGAGTCATAGATAAAACAAAACAGAGAGAGAAAATTGCATGATATTTTAATAAAATTCCACATCATGACTTATAATTTATTAGCACTGGCATATATTTAAAAAATAGTATATAATCTTGTCTTAAAAGTTTTCATTAAAATGGTTCCTTTTTCTTTTAAGCTTTAGTACTTTGAGAGATGGGCTATAAACTTTTTTCTTTTAATTGCCTTTTTAGAAGAACTGAAGCTCAAATGATGGTGGATAAATGTCAGGGTTCCAACAGGAAACAGATGGTACACATAAATTAGGATAATTCTAGATGATTTGTTAATACAGGAACTGATTACAAAGGAGGTTGTGAGACAGATTGCAGGACCTAACAGAAGCCTCACTATATCCCCAGCCCTTGGTCCAAAGGACAAGCAGAAGAGTTACTGGAACCAGGATAATAAAATATAGCAAATTATAGCAGACAGCCTACCCCCCTCCTGTCAAGGCATACAGAAATGCTGGGGTCACTTCACAGGAAGGAACCAGGTAAATAAATTCTGACCTCACTCTTCTCTTCCCTCCAGGCTACTCATTTGCTGAATTCAGCTTTCCAGACCTGAAATCAAGGTCTGTGAGAAGGGAGGAGAAGGGTGGAACATGGCATTAAGGGTAAAAGTATGGTATCGGGCACACCAGTTGTTGCAGGCTGAACTATGTACCTCCTTCCAGAGATTTGTTTAAACACAACCCTGGTACCTGTGAACGTGAACTCATTTAGAAATAGGATCTTGACAAATGTTAGCATGTTAAATGCA